>CM041779.1:93190965-93342686 GCA_023374045.1 Limonium bicolor
TGCTATTTTGATGAAGAACTTTCGGCCTCCTTGTATATATTTAGGAGATCCATTTGTTAGACTTCTAACAAGGATTTATAAGTAAGATTTGGAGTAGTTTTTCAAGAGTTTACCTTAGGTATTTTTCAAGGAATTTTCGGTACACCTTGGGATGATTGTAGATCTAAGTTTCCTTCATGAAATAATGAAGAGAACATAGGTTTAGAAGTTCCTAATTTTCTAAAATAGCTTAAGGTATTTTACTAGGATTTTCAATATGAAAATATACCTTAACTTGATCTTGGTGTTCCTTGTGTTGTTGTTGAATCCAGGAAGCTCCTTGGAACACTTAAGCTTGGTGAAAATAGCAAGGGTTGCTAGGATGATTTCTTGCTTCAAGACTTAGTAGATTTAGCTTGGAAAATTAAATAGAAATGGTGTTAGAACTTAGAACACCATTAATGGAACTTTGAAGCTCTAAGGAATAAATTTAGCAAAGGAAGAAGAAAAGAGAGGCTTGGAGAACTTACACAATCGGCCAAGGGAGTGGGCAAGGAGAATGGCTAGCTCACGTTGGACTTAAGGTAAAGCAAGGAAAGAGAATTCAAAATCTTATTTGGCTTTGTTTATTGTTTAACTTGATTAGGCATGCTTGTCCTTAGTTTATTGCTTGTTGTTTGGCTCCATAAAATGTCCTTAATTGCTGCAACTTTCGGCTATGGTCAAGGAGAGATGGTGGCATTGTTTGACAACTTGCAATAAGAAGACAAAGAGCAAGGTAGGTAGGTATTTCTTTTGATTTTCTAAGATGACTAACATGTTACTCTTGTCTGACTTTATCCTTGTTGTATACGGTAATGGAGCTAAATGTAGGAATTTGATTCTTGATAATTGAAGACATTAGAACATGCCTAGGTAGGTAGGTATCTTAGTTTAATTTTTATAAGGCAAATACAACTTCTTTTCTTGCTTGAAATCGGTAATGTATGTATAGGTAGACATTTGATTTTTGTCAATATTAGACATAGGCATATGCTTAGTTAGGTAGTTATTTATTTGACTAAAGTATAGCAATCAAACTCCATCTTTTCTTGATCAAAATTGGCAGCTCCATGTGCTAGAGGACAACTTGATTTCTCTTGTTTATTTGCACATGTATAAAGCTAGATCTAGGACTTTACTTTTGTATTTTAATTTCATTGCTTTTATATAAGCTAATCCTCTTTGTTTTTCCTGCAGGTAATCGGTAATGGAGAGCCTATTTTGGCTGGGATTATTTGACATTATAACATATGGCACATGGGAGATGAGTCACCATTCCATAAGTCAATTTACAACCAAAAACTAGTCAAAAATCACCTAAAATGGCGCTTACAATAGGGACCAGATGGGATTGATTTTTAATTTGATTCTTGTCACACTATATTTTATTAAGACCATATTGTAACATGTTATAAGTCACAACATTTAATTGGTACATTTATACTAAGGTAACAGATGAAAGTGCTAAGGTAAAAATGCTGATTTTAGGTACCTTTTTGATGATAAAATCGTCCCTGTTTATGCTATGTGTTTAGCATTGAAATTAATAGATTTAGATGGTCAATTTAACCCCTTTTAAGATTATCAACTCGTGGCTCCTCAAAAACTTCAAGGTAATTACGTAGAACGCATTTTTGTGACACCCGAAGGTGCGTTTTTGTGCTTTAAGGATTTTATAGAAAATAAGTAGTCTCTATGAGTTCCAAGTGTTTATAACCATTGTTTATAGTCAATAATAATATGTTAAGGTGTTACATTAAGTTATATGGGGTTATATCAACTCATGACGCAATTTCCGGGCTATCGGGACATTCCCGGTGGTAAAAAGGAGCGTTAAGAAATTCCTCCGAGCAATTTGTTTATTTTTGAAAGAGTGGCTCGATCATTATCTTTAGAATGATGAATAATTATATTAGGAACTCTAAGAATGAATTTTATAGGAGTTAGTGCCACCTCGGCACTCCTTCGGGGCATTCCAGGGGTTTATGGGGCCCCCATAAGGCATCTCCTAGCACTTTGCGTTTAACTGAGCATTTAGCGTGAGAACTTCATCTTATATATCTTATAGAGTGTTATGGTGCATTTATATTGAAGTGTAATGCTTTACTTCACCCTATAACGTATTTCCGTGACTTTTGGGACTTTCGGGCCCTTAAAGGAGATCCCGAGCCATTTGCATTTTTATTCAGTTTTAGATGAGGTCCTGCATTCTAAGGGTCATATAATGATCCTTGGTTACCTTCATATTAGGTTTATAGGTTATAAAACTATGTTAGCTTAAGGTCGGGCTTTAGCGCACGTTTTCTACCTTAAGGAGTTTAGGTGCATTTTTAACGCCTAAGTGTTTATATACCTTCTTTAGGGTTTATAAATCCCCTAAATAATACTTATTTATCATTATTTAATTATTTAAATGTTAGGGGTATTTCAGTAGAGTACAAGTCTTATGATTGTATTATATTACTTGATGCAATATTGTGACGTATTATATGTATGAACATATATATGTTTTGGGTTTGCATTAGTTATGGCGAATAGGAAAGGGAGAACAAATAAGAGTGTTCTTACCCTAGTTCCGATTATCTACATAAATGTTGCGAACATTAGACACATAAACGCCTAGCTTGTTAGCTCTGTAGTGAGAATTCAAGTATGTCTATCTTGTAACTCCAATGAGAGATTTCAGATAGAAGGAGTAGAAAACTCCATACTATGTGATTTGTGGCTCGGTATGAAACCAATTATTGTAAATGCGATGAGTAAATCAGCATGAGACCGAAGTGTAACCTAGAGTTTTATGAATAATGGTAAGTCGAGAGCACTTAGTTCATGGTTAGGATATATGATCCTATATGCCGATGACTAGGTTAATTACACTAGTTGACTTGCGTATCTATTGAACACAAGGTGGAAAATATCAAGAGGAAATAAGATTAGAAATGGGTAAATAATAAATTTATTGAAATCGACGTGGGAAGTTGAACTTGATCCTGGTCCGATCAAGGGAAACCGAACACAAATTAGGGTGAGAGATAGTTCAACACTGACGCTGACCACGTCGGGGTTGGATGACTCTCGAAACTTCCTACAAGTGGACACATATATGAATAGAAATTGAGATTTATGGCGTCACCCAAGGAGCCGTGGACCGCAGAGTCCTTTGTCATAGACCGGTGTGTCTGCGGGTGATTAGGGGAAATTAGGTGATACTACTTGAGGAGTCGTGGACCGCAGTGTCCTTCGTTATTAAACCGGTGTGTCCGCGGGTAGTTGACGTTGGTTAGCATGGGGTTGGGGACCGTCAAGTCCTGGTCTTTAAGACTGATTCCCCGTGATTTGCCGTCGTTAAAAATATGTACACATATACACGCGGAGTGATGTGTGGGTATCCTCGCGAGATACTGGCATATAGATAGGGATGCGTGGAGTATCCCTTGTGAAACACCTTTGCGTACTTTTGTTGGTTAAGCACCTTGTCTAGTGCTACGCATGATTAAAGTTATAGTTGAGCACCTCGTCTAGTGCTACGCATGATTGATTAAGCACCTTGTTTAGTGCTGTGTATGAATGAAATTGTGCCATGATTCTTGGCTATGTGGACTGATATTAGTGTTGTATCAATTATGATACATATAGACTAGGTTTGAACCTAGTGGGATGTACTCCCTAGCGATGGATTGTCTGTGGTTACCTAGTGGAACTGGATTCCTTAGGAGAACTGGATATGAATAAGGACTTTGGGACGATGCCTTTTTAAGGGGGGTAGATTGAAATACCCCTAACTACTAAAACTTAATTAAATGATCTATAAATGACCTAAGAAGACTAATAGTCATCTTAATACCATTGGGGAACAATCTAAGATCTCAACAAGGCAAAAACATGTCTTAAGATCGGTAAAGCCAAAATGTGATTTAAGGAAACCCTAGAGATTGTATGACCTCAATTAGGATCCAAAGTGGATTCCTAAGTATTATAATTAAGTAATGAACACAATAAACCATTCTCAAAGGAAACCAAGTTCAAAAACATGTTCAAACACAAATTGTGCTTTAAAACTCCTTAAAGCACATTTTTGAGAAAATTGACTTTCTAAGTGGGTTTTGAGAGGTGTTAGGGGCTGTATTACACCTTGTTATACTAATGTACTATAATGTAATACATTAGAAGGTCTGATTCCAAGATTTCAAAAAAAAATTACAAATATGACCTTGATTATGAATAGTAACACAAATAGTGCCATTTTATGTAATGTTAACTAAGCAAAGACAATGGTCAAACCTTGACCCCTTTTGGACTGTAATGGGGTGGCAAAAAAAACACATGAGAGTGCCACCTCTCCCACTTGAATAAATATATAGCAAAGTGGTGACTCACATTTTACTATTCCTTTATTATACCTTATCTTTACTTAAAGCCAAAGTAAGCTTTCTCTTTCATCACATCCATTCCCAGCCGAGTTATCCTTCCATATTGAGCTCTCCATTGATGTGTTCTTAAGTAGGCTCAATAGAAAAGCAACTCCCACTTCTAGAGGTAATGATTTATGACATATTTTAGCTCATTCTCTTCATCTCTTCAAGGGATATTTTATGAACTAACTTCCACACCCTTTCCATGGCTCAATCTCAGTGAGTTTGTGTAGGAAGAAACATTCAAATCGGCTGAAACAAAGGAAGGGATCAAAGTTAGAAAAAAAGGTAAAAATTACCTTAAGACATTCCCCACTTCCTACGGCTTTTCTTTGCTGATTTCCTTGAGTTTATATGCTCATTATCATCTCCTTATCATGTTGGTGCAGTCTAATCATCAAGAGCTTCAAGGGTTAACTCAAACAACCTTAAAACACCATTTTAGGTGTTTTCAAGGAGTAAGTCCCTTAACCTTGTCCTTGTGTATATGTCCGCCAGTTTGGCATGAGTTTGGTGGTGATTTTGATACCATAACTTGCTTCTAAAAATAGGGTCGTGAGTACTTGGGAAAATCCTTAAGAATCTAAGGTACAAATCTAGTTTTAATGACTTATAATTATTCCTATGGTTAACTCATGCTTGGAGTGTAATCATATTTTGCTGTGTGTTAAAACATGTTAATTGAGCTGTGGAAGAAGTATTCCCAAGCTGCCGCGGATAATTAGGCATTTAAAGCTCATTAAATCAAGGTATAACATCTTAATATTATGTTATTATGCCTTTGGAGTTTATATTATAATTGTGCCATGAGTGGACAAACTATTTAGGTCACAGTTGACTTATAGACGACAAGAAAATGTCATGGATAACTCAAGATAATTATTTAAGTGATATAATTAACATAATTGTCAAATTTAAGACATTATGTGGAAAATTGGTAAATATTGAGAAGTTAAGGGTAGGGCCGAGAGTTATAGTATTTTCTAAGCTATATATGTGTAATTTTATGTTATAAAGCAAAGTTGTAATAAGGCCATGTCATTAGGCCATTTTATTTAAGTTTAAAAGCTATTTAATTTAATTTATGCACTTAGCATAAAGTTTGGGGTCAAACCAGTAATTACAGAAATTATAATGATGTGGGCTTTATTAAATGAAATCTGGGGTTTTAAATGAAATTAAATAAAAATTATAACATTTTATAAAGTTTTGTGTCAAAATTGTAAATATAGGAAAGTTTGGGGTGAACCTTGTAATTACCGAGAGTTTGGGCACAAAATAGAATTTAGAAGTCAATGTTGACTATATAGGAGACTTTGACCAAATTTGGAAGATTATTGAATTAAATACTAACTTATAATAAGTAAAGTATTAAACTGTAAAGATATATAAAGATTGGGGTGGATTGGTAATTTCCGAGAGTTTTGGGTACAAAATGGAGTTTAGAACAGACCTTGATTTATAAGGAATCTATTTGGTTAAATTTGGAGTTAGAATGAATTATACAAGTATACTATAAATTATTTATGTTATCGTTACATTTTGAGTAACAATTGGGGTGAATATGTAATAACCGAAAATATAAGGGTTAGGAATGATATTTATAAACTTTTGGTATAGTTTGGTGATTTTTATAATAATATAAGAGGTTTTAACAAGATATGTGTATAATATATAGTTTTAATGACACTAGAAACTATATGTTATAAAATAGGGTCGTTTGGCCAATATGGAAAGTTAAAGGGGTTGGAAATTAATTTAGAATAGACCCTAGGGCCTATTCGGCTATTTGGAGTGTTATAACTATATGTTATAATTATGTTATGGTTTAAAATGTTATAATATAAGATATATGTTATAAGTGTAACAATATAATAACATTTGGGGTTATTACGTAATTTTTGGAAAGTATATGTGGGATTATTTTAAACCAACAACTTATGGTTCTATTTGGTATTTTATGACATGATATAACTATAGGTTATAAATAATATAATGATATAAATGTCATAATATATGTTATATAACTATAATATATCATTATATAAATAATGTGGTAGTTTTGGTAAATAAAAGACAATATAAAATACTGTTCGGAATTAAGGGATATTAAGAATTGAAAATTTATAATATGGTTTGTAATGTTATAAGGGTTATAACATTTATAATGTGAAAAATATTTATTAAGGAAGAATGAATATGCTATAAAGAAATACCATATAATAAATGGTCCCATAATTCATATAAATAAATCAATATATGATATAGAGTGAGTTATATAGTATGGTTAAGTAACCATATAATATCACTAGTGGAATGACATAAGGTGGAGAAATATTATTATGGACATTAATTTAAGATTGTTCTAAGATTTGAATGAGTATATGAAAAATATGGATTATATATTCCAAGGTTTTAATAAGAAATATATAAGTATGTAAGCTTGGATAAGCTAACATTTGAGAAATAAATACTATGGAGAGGTGTATAATATATGATCGAATATATATACATGCAATACAATGTCAAACTATATAATATACTAGTGTATAATAATATACATGCGATAATGAATGTATAAGTTTATTTATATATAAACGACAATCTTACCATGCTTGCAAGAGAACGTTTACGTAAAACTAATCCCGAATTTAACCGAAAACCCGAGAGACGTTATTAACTAATAACGGGGAATGAACCGGGAGGGATTAGAGACGGTACAGGGTACCCCATAGTATTGTTTTACATGGGATGCTAATACGTAGTGTGATACATTATTAGATTGTTAGGCATCTCGAGGAGCATCGGATTTAGCTCGATTCATACTCTACGGTCCTATGTTCCTGGTGCACGGTATGTTATTATGTGGCTTGATTGTCTATGAGGTTTACTCAGTTCAGACATTGTGTGAAAATCTGTGTTAAGATTTAATGTCTGCTTGTGTGAATTAATATGCATGAATTGTGTATTAATGCTGCTTTATTATTATTACTATTGTACGATAACAGTACTGTTCGTATATATGAACATATTATAAAACGAACTAGCGGCAATGATGCTATCTTATATGTGTAATATAAGGAACGTAAGAAAAACGTTGTAGCATTAGGACTTATTTACGGAACATTGGCCTTTTTAACGTCGCTCGCGTATATAACACTGGATCCGAGTCGATGTACTTAGGATTGGACTAACGACCTTAGTCTGCTGTGTTAGGAAAATGGTAATGCGATGTGATGGTATAGATGAACAATCCAAGAGGATGTGGCTCTTGGTGTGAGTTGTGATCAACTAACAGTACTAGGATGTCGTGTGAGTACCTGTAAGTATCAAGGGAAATTTCAACGGACTATAGATGGTTCGTCGGTCGGAGACTCTACCGCTGGAGTGGCTACTGCCGTGGGTGACCCTTCATAAGATATGGGTAACTTAGAGACACGTCGTTTTAATGAGACGTTGTCATTTGGTATGACTGAACAATTACAAACAGCTATATTAGCTCGTACATTAGGCGAACATTATTTGGGCTTGTATGCCAAAGACGGGAATCTATACTTGTTTATAATCCTTGTTGTATCGCCTTGTTTTTCATTGGTTATGCTATGTGGTTATATGTTGTATATGAATTATTGTGGATTGGTTGAATTGAGTCGCTGTACTCGTATGTGTGTTTGTGGATTGGTTGAGTTGAGTCACTGTACTCGTGTGTGAATTATTGTGTATTTGGTCGAGTTGAGTCGCTGTACTCGAATGTGAATTATTATGTGTTTGGTTGAGTGGAGTCTTTGTACTCATATATGCGTTGTGACGCATTTCAGTTGGTTTATTGTGGTGTGATATGTGAAGCCGGGGGCTTGTTTGTTATTTGAGTTTACTGCAATATTATTATTGCTTTACAGTTTTATATTAAACGACATGCATGAAAATGAACTGCATGCTCTCGACCAATTAACTGAGGGTCTGAGGGGGCATGATAGTCATGTAGTAGCATACTCAGCAGGGGCTGATTCCATACCACAAACAAACATTTTTCAGGTATGCAGCTTCCGGTGTCGACAGAGAGCGGGACGCGCTGGGTAGCTAGTCACAGTTATTTAAATATGTACTATTGTATTTCAATACAAACGTAGAAACGTATAGGAATTGAATACTTAGAATGCTCACTATGATTGTATTTTAATTTGGAATGGAAGGTTAAGTCTATCTCTTGTTGTCACTGTGGGAAATTGTTTCGTATTATGAATATTTCAGTAAATGGGTTATTACTCGTATGGGCGAGTGAGCGAGCGGTGACACCAGTACTTCGATTGTTTTTAGACTACCGCCGCGATTATAAGTTAAGTACAAGTTTTGGATGACCATTAGAAGCCGATTAAGTAGGGGTGTTACGCTATGGTCTTTGGCACCCCGTGGTGCCTGATGACCTCTCTCTCAAACAACTCTGCTATCCTCGGTACCTTCCAGGTATCCTTCATCAGTATAAGTTGGGCTACCTTCATCAGCCGGTCAACAATAACCCAGATCATGTCCAGACCTCCTCTAGTAGGCGGAAGTCCGACTACAAAGTCCATCGATATGTCATAAAACTTCCACACGGGAACTGGCATCGGCTGTACCATGCCCTCAGGTCATCTATGCTTAAATTCCACCTTCTGACAGGTGAGGCATCTCAATACGTACTCAGTCACATCCCTCTTTATCCTGCTCCACTAGAAGTTCCGCTTCAAGGCCTTGTACATCTTCAAGGCTCTTGGATGGACAAAGCGTGGTAGAATAATGTGATTCTCGAAGGATATGCTCCTACAACTCTGCGCTGTCTCTAGGTATGCATAATCGGCCCTTTAGCCTAATCAACCCATCATCATGTAACTGAAACTCGTACTTCCCGCTCTCGAAAGTACCATCAGACAACTTCTAACTGATCTCTCTCATGCGTTGGTCACTCTACTGTGCGCTACGCACCTCGTCAATGAGACTAGTGCTAGCAACTATGGCATGTAATGAATGCGCCCGTCGACTCAATGCATTGGCCACGACATTTGCCTTACCTTCCTTGTACTGAAGGTCAATGTCGTAGTCCATGAGAAACTCAACCCATCTCCTCTGTCGCATGTTCAACTCCTTTTGAGTAAACACATACTTCAAGCTCTTGTGGTCCGAGTACACTGTCAACTGGACACCGTACATGTAATGGCACCAGATATTCAAAGCAAAAGCAATCGTGCCCAGCTCCAAATCATGCGTGGGGTAGGACTCCTCATGCTTTTTCAGCTGCCGGGAGGTGTAGGCGACCACCTTCCCATGCTGCATGAGTACACATCCCATACCTCTGCCCGATGTCACAGTAAACCTCGTAACCCTCTATGCCCTCAGGGATAGTCAGAACGGGTGCTGAGGTTAGTGCATCCGTCAAACTTTGAAATGAGGTCTCACACTCTTTAGTCCATACAAACGGTGCATCCTTTTTCATCAAACTGGTCATCGGCTTCGCCAGCCCGAGGATACTCCGAACATCTGTAACTGACTTCGGCCTAGGCCAGGTGCGTACTTCCTTGACCTTCGCTGGATCTATAGAGATACCAGCATCTGAGATGACATGACCTAGAAAGGAAACTCGATCAAGCCAGAACTCGCACTTGGAGAACTTAGCAAATAACTTGTTCTCCCTCAGAATCTCAAGAACTCGTCTGAGGTAGCCCTCATGCTCCTCCCTCGACCTCGAGTATACAATAATATCGTCGATAAAAACAACCACTGTCTTGTCCAGCTGCTCCCTGAACAATCGGTTCATCAGATCCATAAACATTGCTGGAGCATTCGACAGACCGAACGGCATCACAATGAACTCGTAGTGGCCATATCTTATCCGGAATGTCGTCTTCTCTATGTCCTACTCCCTGATCGGTATTTGGTGGTACCCTGATCGTAATACAATCTTAGAGAACACTGATGCCCCCTTCAACTGATCGAATAAGTCATCAATGCGCGGTAGTGGGTATTTGTTCTTCACAGACACGGCATTCAACTCTCTGTAGTCGATGCACAATCGTAGGCTACCATCCTTCTTCTTCACGAAGAGGACCGGTGCGCCCCAAGGTGATACACTAGGTCCTATGTAACTCTTGTCGAGTAGATCTTTCAACTGCTCTTTCAACTTGGCCATCTCTGCCGGTGTCATGCGGTATGTCGCCTTGGCTATCGGGCCCGTGCCTGGTAGTAGATCGATGGTTAACTCTACCTCTCTGGCTGGTGGCATGTCGGGAATCTCCCTAGGAAAGAAGTTGGGAAACTCCGACACCACTGGTACATCAGCACTGAACTCGGGATCTCGCTCTAAGTCGTGAACATAGCAGAGGAATACCTCATTCTGCCTTCTAATCTCCCGCACATGGACATAGCTGATATAGTCTTGATTGAAGGCTCTCTAGGACTCTACCGGTATGATACTGTCCCCTAATGGGCTTGAGAGCAATAATCAGCGCTCTCCACAAAGTATACGGCCTTTGTGCCGCGCTAACCAGTCCATTCCCACTATCAGATCGAACCCCAAGCCTCTGAACTCGATCAGGTTTATGGGAAATTCCTAATCCCTGATTCGGATAGTGGCTCCTCTGTAACAGCGTGTAACTGATCTTCTCCTTAGACGGGAGTGTCACCATGAAATCTGATAACTCTACAGCGTCTAGCCCCAACTTCCTCGCAAGTGAAGGAGAAACAAAGGTATGTGAGGCTCCAGAGTCAAACAATAGGAGGCGTCCACTCCGTTAACCGGAAAGGTACCAGAGTCAAACGATACAGAGGCGTCCATCTCTGATTTCAACATGATCTTCTTGGCAAGGTCCACACGCTTCTGCTCGCCATAGAGGAACTCCGCCTCGTCTCCAACGGATAGGGATACTACTGCACTCCCTGGGTAAGGGACTCCAGTGTTTGTCCTTATCCTGATGCAGTCCTAATCGGCCACCTTCCTCATAGATGTTGATGATGCACATATCCGTTCCAAGGTCGGGAATCGGGTCTGCTTCCATCTACTGGGCAAAGCTAACAGCTTGCTCCATGACTGGTAGGAAGTCATCCAGTATTTTTGGTACTCTTGCTCCGTCTTTGGTCCTCGTCTCTTGGTATGTCCTTGTGTAGGGGTTCTAGTCCTTTCCCAAACACATCATCTTCAGTTTCATCTATGATCCTCCTGGATATTCTAGAGTATAGAACCCTCCTCGTCCCACTCCCGATTCTCTACATCTTCTGATGATGGTGTTTTGTGTCTCAGGTGTCAGGTATCCCTTGAGTAGAATCATACCTGGTCGGATAACCTGACACTGTTTGTTTGAAATTTCTTGTGCTTTGACGGCGTTTCTTCTAGGGTGGGCGGTGAGGGGATAGGAAAGAAAATATCGTAGCTTTCTAAGATTGTTAAAGTTCTAACTTATAAGTCATTTAATTAACTACTCCATTGACATTTAGGCATACAAGCACTCGAGTAATTCACTCAACATTCAGAGTCATGCTTTTTATTGTCTATCGGGTTTTAGTAGTACCTGTAGTAGATGGGCCAGACCCATCGGTGCGATCAATCACATGTAGGGTAGGCTGTCCTGATGCTGGTCCCTTGCCCTTCACTCCCTGACCCGCAGTAGGCTGGGTCGTTGAGTAGGGCGTGGACCGCCGAATCCACCCTTCTGATCACCACTCGGCTTCATCCCCGGGCGGTAAGACTTACTCTCAGGGTTCCGAATGCACTCGAATGCCCGTGTCCTAGCAACTGGCAATAGCGGCACTGGAACTTCTCTTTGCAGTAGTTCACTCTCGGATGGTCCTTCCCGCACTGGTTACAATGGTAATAGCACTGAAACTTCCGGCCCGTGCTCGCATCGCGAGCCAGATCCTGATTCATTAGAAGATTAGTTCGGTGTTCAAAATAATGAAGTAATCATATGACATCTAACAGGTTTATTCAAATAAAACACCTTACCCTTAAGCGGGTGTGATCAGAGGCTTAGCTGCCTCGGCATGGGCAACTAGCTAGAGGTTCTCAGGAGACCGACTCTCCTTCCCCTGGTATTGTTTCTGCCCCTTCTGGAACGACTTCTTCTTCTTCTTATCATAGCCGCCCTGTCGAGAACCATCGGTACTAGGCTCAGCGGCCTTCCTCTTCTGGTTCAGAGCATCCCTCCTCTGGACAACAATCTCTACTCTGGAGGCAGCATGATAGCACTCCTATAATCCCAAATGTTAGTGTATTTACTTTAGATAAATAGCCCATATTGACATTCAATTAGTGAATCAATTTTCTTTTATCCTTACCTCAAGAGTAGTGCAGGTAACTGTGGCCATAGCGTACTGAATGCGGGGGTTGAGGCCCCCATAGAACCGCTCGACCAAGATCTCATCTGAGTATCCAAGGCCGGTAAGAGGCGTAGTAGTAGGTGATGAACTTCGCGTAATACTCGTCCACCGTCATCTTCCCGTCTGTTCTAAAGAATCGAGGTCTACCCTCTTCTTCGTCGTACATGAGTTGGGTAGTATTTGGCCCTCAGTAAAGCCTTGTAGGCTCCCCAACCAAAGTCTGGATCTACCAACTGGTTTCCTTCACTAAGTTCCACAATCACGAGTTGTGTCCTTCAGGTAGTACGCCGCCAGTCTGACCCTATCGTATTTCATTAGAAAAAAGTTGAAGCTAACCGTTGAGATTACCTTGCATGAAATACCCCACATAATTATTACCTTAATTATTAAGGATTAATTTAAATAAGAGAATAATTATCCACATAAAGGAAAATACTTACCATAAATAGTATGATTAATATATAGTCCGAATGGACATTAAAACATATATTAAAAATCTCTAATCAAAGGGAGAACACTATTAAGGAGAAATAAACTCCTAAAACTGAAACAACATGTAATATCTTAATGCATATACCAATGTCTTAAAATAAGTGATATAACTACAATGAGTAATATACATACTCAAACCAAACTGTAAATACAACAACCTCTTGTATAATCATTAAAGCATGAAATGGTACATGTATCACCTAAACATGAATAAGTCACCTATATATATTAAGGGGGTGTTCGTTTGGTAGCTTTTAAAAACTCAAACGCAGGTTGTACTAGATTGTTGATTAATCTCTTTTTTCTGTGTCTAGCAGGTGGGACCAATTGAGGGGAAAAGAATTACTAACCCCTAGTAAAACAACAGGTGTCCATCTTACTCCTCAAATACTGAGCCCCATACGAATCGTTAAAAATGAACGGGCCCTAAGTCATGATATTAATATCACATTAATGTACAAGAATCAAAATTTTCCCTCCACCCATGATATACTCGGCACACACTCAAACAAGGAAGAAAAAAAAATGATGAGTTAGAAAAGTAAACAACGTTGGGAAGACAAGCAAGTACAAGCTAAAACACAAAATAATAATCACTTGTACCTTACCTTACCATTCCCACCATCTTCCCTTGCTAATTCTCGGTTACAGGCTGCAACACTTCCACCTTGTTCGGCTGCTACTAAGCAGAGAAAAGGAAGGAAGACAAAAAAAAACAAACACTATACAAACTAGCTAGAGAAACTTAGACACTACAACCTATGTTGCACAGGTACGGGGTAAAAAACGCGGGTATGGGGACGCAGAAAAGGCTATTGTCAAAATTTCAAGAAACGCGGGGACGGCTTAGAGAAAAATATAGATGTATAATTGTCATAAAAATAAGTCTAATCTAGTAATTAAATTTTAACTGTTTCATATATCTTTAATCTAATTACTGTTGATAAGGTTCTAAACGCAATATTTATTTATTAAAGTACAATAATTGTTTATTTATCTTGAAAAAATCAGTTCTATAGTGCATAAATCAATCATACATAGTCTCCGTTCAAAAAAGTTAAATAAGTAAGGAACATCCATCAACCTATCACTCATATCCGCATCCATTACCATTTCCTTACGTTTCATCTTCGCTCTAGAATTTTTTTTTTCAAAAAAGAACAAACATCCCTGGCCGTTTTTATTACGTCCCCCCATACCCAGAACCTTTCCGGTACGGGGACGCCACCAATTTGTCGTCCACCATGAACCATAGACTACAAGTACATCCCTTTCATACTCTCTCTTTCCTCCATTCTCTCTTATCTCTCGACTGCACAACCATTTCCTTCTTCCCCATCACTTCTGACTGCAAAATGGAAAAGGGGTGATCAAATCATTGTAAGTTCGTAGCGTTTACCCAGAATACTCAGTCCAGATCTAAGACTTCGTGTTACTAGTAGGATAAATTATAACAGAGATATAAGAAAACTCAGCCCACTAATCTTATTAATAGCTGAAAAACTCTACCTGATCTTTCAACACCTTGAACAATCACACTCCAACCTATCACTCTTTGACTGATAGTAACTAAACTAGAAATGATGATAAAGAATTTCTCTCAACTCTCAAAGGGTGACTTGCGTAAGAAGTATATCGGTTTCAATACCCCAAAAAGCACACCCGTATACTAAACCTATACAATGCTTATTTACACAAAATATATTCAGAATTTCCTAAACTTCAAACAGATTACCTACAAAGGATATATACGTAACCACAAAAACCACCTAAGTAGAGATATATCAGGACCATATCTTAACAAACAACAGCGCATATAACATCAAAGCGAATTCGATTCTGTTGCTGTCCAAGGGAAATACCGAAAGAGACATGTACTGAGTGCAGATTGGCTCAGTATATTAATTGTCACATATCAAAAACCATAAGTATGTATGAAAGAGCATACATTACAATCATGCTGGTGTAAAACAATTAAAGAAATAAGCTATTTCTAGTCCTACCTAACTAGTACTTGGTGGAGACATTCCCCTCTGCTAATACCTTACCCACAACTCATTTTCTTTTCCTCTACCCATGCCCAGTCTCTCGTCCACTCCTTTCTTTCTTTCTTTCATTCTGCCAACCGACAGCACAAAACAGTGCACCACCATAGTCATCCTTCCCCCTTTTGCTCTTGGTAACTATAACATCAACAAACAAAGTGTGTTGTTACCATTCTTCCACCATCAGACACTAATTTTCCTTGCGTGGAGTAATTACTCCCCCTCTTCCTTGCTTAAAAAACCAAAAACAAACCCATGGGCATGGGCTACTGAAGCTGCAACAACAAGGAGAAAGTTAGCTCAAGATAAGGTAAATAAGTGCACACTTAAACACACCTTCTTGTATATGTATGTCCGATAGCTTTGATAAACTCATCTCTTCTATCCTGCTTTCCATGCGCATTAAGCTAAGTTCAGCCTTGCATTGAACCAAAGAAATCCTCCATCAAGGGGCTGCAACCAGAGAGCAAAACCACTCAAAAACCAGGTAAGCAAAGTGTTCTGTGGCTGTATAGAAACAGAAATCTTCCCTTATGTTCTGCAAAAAAAATCTGAGGCTTTCCCCCTTGTCTAGACAACTGAACAAAGCTGAAAGAAAAGAAAACAAATCCTTCCAAGAACTTTCTCCAAAGTCCCCTTGAAAGAGCTCCTAAAACTAAGGTAGAACATGTTCTTTTCTTGGCTGTTTAAGCCTTTCAACTTCTCCTTAGTTTTCTGCACAACCTGAACTGATTCCCCTGCTGCAGACAACCGAAACTGGCTGGAGAATCCTCTCCAAATGACACGGCTCCTCCCTCTCTAAAACACCAATAACTTAGCAGCCTGTTCCAAGAGAAAAACAAGGTCAAGAGGATATAGCTAAACATATTCCAATGACTATATTGGTTGTAAGCTGGATATAATCAAAAAAAACTAACTAGCGCATGATACATGTTAACCTGTACACAGCCGAGAGAGAGAGAGAGAGTTGTTTGGTGGATAAGTTGTGGAAAGAATCCCTTGAACACACATCAAGGTAACCACAATTGCTGCAGTATTTCATATATATGTGCTTCCAAAATCAGCACCATGTGATGTAGTGTAAAACTAGAAATGTATTGTGTAGAATAGATGACGTTAAAACATGTAATGCGCAAGGAAATATGAAATCAGGTGCAGTTTGCAAGCCTAGACAATAATAGCTAGTTTAGGTTGGTCCATGTGCTAAGTGGAAGAAAAAATATAACCGTATTATTCGGTTATGCTATCAAGCTTTAAAACATGACTAGATCAGTAGATCACTGCGCCTGTGCTGCTAAACCATTAGTTCTGTTTTGAACATCATTTTTGTTTCTCCATTGGCTGTACTGGTAAACTAGGTATCTCAATTGTATGTCACTTAGATTATGTGCGTTGGGCTGTACTATATTCAGCTGGTCTCCTTACCAGTGGAACTGCATCGCTGCAATATGTAGCCCCAGATAAAAAAAATGCTCTGTTATGTGCTGTTTAAGGTAATGGTAATGTGTAAAAATATAGTAGATATATATATATATATATATATATATATATATATATATATATATATATATATTATGGTTAATAAAACTGAAATAATGGTGACTTAATTAAACCAAGCTAATGAATTATTAATAGAAGAAAAACATCTTAACAATGCTATGTGTAAATCTGGAAAACCGGGAGTATATATGTGAAGTATACAATTTTGTTGAACCTTAACTATGCGTAGGAATTATTGATTTAATGTAACTAAATATTAACGAACTATTTAAGTAAGCTGTAAAAATTAATCAAGGAAGGAAAGTGTGCGAAAGTTGTTGATAAATGGTACAACCGTATGTGAATATGTGTAATTAAGACATTTTAAATGCCATTTTATGAGTAACTTGCTATATTTTTATTATGCTTATTTTAAGCTTTAAATGTTGATTATTGATTTTTTTTTAAGTGATTAAATGAACTATATAAAGATTCTGATGCAAAAATATTATTTTAGAGAATATAACAACCTAGGAATATTTTAGGTGAATACTAGTGAAATTAGATGCTACTTAAATTAGGTATAATATTACAATATATTTAAATAGACTTTCTAAGTACATAAATATATAAAAAAAATCATACTTAGGGTCAAAATGAAATTTAGCAAAATATGGAGTGTTTAAACCCAAATAAAACCGAGCGGGTATTTCTAAGGGTTTTGAAAATATAAAGTACAATTTTATGAAATTAAAGTGAAATGCAAAACTAGAGAAATAAAATGGGGTATTTTCATAATTATAGTAAGTATGAGTCAACGATAATATTTGGGGTGGTCAACATTGACCACATAGGACGTTAGACCAAATTAGAAAGCTAAATAAATTTATTTGATAATTTGGTGAAGTGTTAAATTAAAAATGAATTTATAAAACTATATGGGTATTTTGCAATTACCGCAAGTTTGGGTGATATTGTGAATTGACTAAATTAGTGGTGTTGTACTCAATTTAGAAAAGAATTGGGTTGGAATTGTGATTTAAATAATTAATATGTATAATATAAGGTTTCCGTGTTAAATTGTAGTTTATAAAAATCAGGGGGTAATATGTAATAAAAAGAAAGTGTGGGGAGAAAGTATAAACCCGGATAAAATTTGGGTGCTGTTCGGAAATTAGTATATATGTATTTGTGTATATTACAAATTGAAAACCTTAGATTATAATTAAGTAATGTGTTAAATGAGAAAATATGATATTCGGGTTTAAAATGTAATTAATCAAAATTAAGTGGAGAAAGTATGAAGATTTCCGAAAACTATAATGGTTGGTTTGGAATTAGTAGAGGATGGTAATATAAAGTTACAAGTTATAATGTGACATTTTGCTAAGTATAGGAAGTATATCATTAAGGGTTAACATGTATATTATACCTTGTAAACAATTAAGTAAATGATAAGTTAAGTTGGGAGTTATTAGAGAGTATATTATATACTAGGAACCTTGTATTGTAAGATACATAACAATGTATAACCGTATATGGAAAACCGTGAAATCAAGTTTGAATAAACATACGTATGGATAAACGGTACAATGAACAACATACGTTCTACGGAATGACGAAATAAGATTAATATGAAATTTTAGAATGGGATGGAAATATAACGTGACTTTGTAAGATATATATATATATATAGTTATCATATAATGTGTGCAAGTGTCATGTCTCTAGAGCTTTATGCGAGATACGTGACATTTGAAATATGATATAGGTAATACGAAAAACGTATAAATGTTATATGTAGGTATACACATGCATAACCGTACGAGGAGTGAATAACATTGACCGTTAAATAATTACCGTCACGTAATGTGCAACAAAATGACGACGAGTATTACATATACGTAGGTATGAATCTATAAACGTACATGAATATATATGTACATATAAACACGTGAGTATTAATACATACACGTAAATGTAAATATGCTTAATTATACGAGAACGAATAACCGCGTTGGGTATCATGACAACTGGGAATACAACCTCCATGTAGTGAACAAAATACTGCATTGAACAATGCATATTCATAAGTTAAACCGTACGACAGAATATAAATTGAAAACGTGGATTTACAGTAGATCGGACTACGGGATTCGAGCTCCAGGAGAATAGGATATAGGCGTGCACTCGACACGATAGTGCCCCTCGTCGGTGTACGGTATGTGAATGTGTGGTCCGAAATCTCTAAGGATTTCCTTGGGTTCCGGACATTATGTGTGCTTGCATGACAAGATTTATAATGTTGTACATGTGTTGTATGTATTATTGTTCTGACCATCAAAGTGATTATTAATTATGCGCGTACGTCATCTCGACTTGTGATAATAATTATCACATAACTCATACATGTACCTTTAGGAGAGACTCCGAGTATTGACTTACGAGAGCAAATTACTCCTAAATTATTAAGTGAGGAACTTAGTTTAGAGGCCCGGTATTAACCGTCTCTAGAGCAATGACTCAACCTATAAACATCACCGAGCAGACTTCTAGGTTGTGTGTAAGACCCGATAGGGCATCCATTAAATGTGTTCTCCAATAACGATTGAATCTCCAGGAGATTAATAAAATACCCTAACTGATGAGAGTGTGATAAGTAATAATTCATTGTTTAGTAAATCCTGGTTTACATATGTTCCAGCAGGTTGCGCATAGTGATCACTAGAGTTTCGTACCCGTTTAGGGTTTACTCTTGTTAAGTCTAGCGAGCCGGATACGATCGTTAGCCAGAATGTGCCACCGTTGGCACCATGGTTTCGGCCGAATGGACGTCTACCACTATAGACAAGTAAGACCATCTGCTCACTGGTAGATGGCATAGGACTATTGTCCAAATTATAAATGTGTGAGGCTAACGGGAATTTGTCCTTAACGTGACACCCGTATGATTATGTGAGTTATGATGGAAGTGGGGCTCCATATGATGAAATGTAATTGATGAGACTAACCTAACTCGGCTAACTCGTAATTTCGTTATCGACTCGATATCGATTTCCAACTATATCATCGTATTTGTATATCCTGTGTGTGAACGATCATGTAATTGTTGTGTGTTTAAATTCCGCTTTTACAGTCATTTATTATATCATGTAACCGGAACAGCATGTAACGAACCCATATGCTTAACAAGATAGCTAATCGACCTAAGTGACCTAAACGGGTCTAGGACTACATTATTAGCATACTCAGGGTTTTGCTGAGCCTTTATGGCCTCACATTACAAGTGTGTAGATGATAGGGACCGACACGAGAGAGCGGGACGGTTTTTTGGATTAGTTAGAAATATACTTATCGAATATACCTTAGGATTTAGTAATACACTTTTGAACTCTTGGCATAGATAGGTAGATTGCTCTCACTAGTCACTTTTGGGAATTAAGTGTTGTATATTAGATAGAATTATCCTCCCGTCATCACAGTGGTTGTTTTGTATTGCAAAATGTAATTCATTGTAGGATAGTCATTTCATTGCTCGCATGGACGAGTAATGGCGAGTAACACCCGTTAGACGTTTAATTATTTTACCGCTGCGACATTTTAATTTCTGCTACGTGTATGTTAGTTAATATTGGATTAGGCGAGTGATTACGAGGGGTGTTACATTGCATTCCATCCATTTCTTGTAGCAGCAACACCATGTGTGAGCCTTGATTTTTAAACCTCTACCCTTTGTTGATTTGAGATGATTAGGGTTTGGTCGGGTTCTAGGTCCACTTTTAACCTAAGTTTAATAACTATGTCATATATCTATAATTATTAAAACCTAAGTTAGCTCACTCGAACCTACTATGAGTCTCCACCTAATTTTGACCTAGGGTAAATTAGAAAAGGAGAGTTCGGGGGCTTGGTATTCGACTTTTTCGGGGTCTAAATTACTTTCACTACCCTTCGAAGTCGTTTTTCCTCTACTTAGTTTATTTACGACTTATTACGAGTCGTGTTTACCTAAGTGCACAAACTTCCGATTTTTTTTTAACATTTTTTGGCAGAAAATTAAAGTAGAAATTGAAATTACCTAAACTAGGGTTTCAGAGGCAGAATTAGGTCAAATTTTGTTTCCGACCGTGGCCACGGACCTAATGTCCATACCCACGGACCCTAGTTAACCTAAGTGAACATAAATATCGAATTAAACAGAAAACATAATTTTGAAAAGTTCAGGGCCACAGACAGGTCGTCCGTGGGCCCAAACATGCTTTATAAAACTCTAATTTTTGAAAATTTTGAATCCCGCCACCGTCTGAGAGCGTCCGTGCTTACGGACAGGGCGTCTGGGACCCCGGACATGGAGTCTGTGGGTGCGAACAGCCCTCAGACGCGGCGTTGAGGTTTTTCCCGGTGGTGTTTTTGGCTCAAATTTTATGGGAGTGTAGCCTACGAGATTATAAACACATTAGTACTTGAAAGAATTCAATTTAAAATTGAATTAATGATGAAACTTAGCAAACAGGTAACTAGGCAAAAGCTAAAACAAACGGTAACTCGAAAGTTGTAAAGGTCGGTTCGAACTCAAATTTTGACAGAAGGTAATTAAAGTCGAAAGGAGTTAGGGAACCTGTTTTCCAACCTTATTTTACCTCGTAATTGAAGTGATCCTTCATGTCGGGATACTTTGGGAGCCTTGTGGATGGTGAATCCGAAAAGACTTCGATCCGGGCTTCTGACTCCTTGAAATACCCCAAATCTAATTAATACTTTAAAAATATTAAATTATGGATAATTGATCTAGAAACGGATCATTTTAGTTAAGCATGCTAATCTATGCATGCCAACGTTACATAAATTAATATTACTACGCGTGCACATGCAAACTCACGCATGCAAACATCACGTAAAAATAGGCGTTTTACCATAAACGCTAACGGGCGTAATTTTACTAAATGTATTCGTACAAACGATCATGTACGATTATTAACAAGAGCTAAACTTCTTGCATAACAAGCTCGATAGAGAGAGCGTCAATAAGGAAAGAACAATACCAACGTGTATACAAACGAGCAACATAAATATTTTATGAATGCCTAAGCATTTATAAAATGCTACAATAAATTGAAATACACATTTATATAAATGTAACAACTTACATTACACCTATTGTATATATTATGAAGATATAATAACTCATCAAAGGTCAAAGATGCGCACTAAACATCTTGACAAGAAGAACGTTCGTAAAACGCCTCTAAACGAACAATTACGCGCGACCTTGTAATACATGAGTCCTATGACCTTTTAAACTCAAACCAAATGTTCATACCCTCATTATATGACTATACAAACATAGTCCCTAGACTATATTTAGTCAAAAACGCAAAACGCTCGGGAGTGCTCACGCACGCCCCTTAAAGCACGAAAAGCCCGGAGGGGTGCCGAGGCGGCACGAACTCATATATAATTCATTCTTAGAGTTCCTAAGATCATTAATAATCATTCTAAAGAGAAAACATGAGCTAGTTTCTCAAAATTCAACAAAATCCTCGGGGGAATTTCTTAACGCTCCTTTTTGCCCCGGGAGTGTCCCGATAGCCCGGGAATTATGTCATGAGTTGATGTAACCCCATATAACTCAATGTAATACCTTAATATATCATTATTGACTATAAACAATGTTTATAAACACTTGGAACTCATAGAGACAACTTATTTTCCAAAATATCCTTAGAGCACAAAAACGCACCTTCAGGTGTCACTAAAACGCGTTTTACGCAATTACCTTGTAGTTTTTGACATGCCATGAATTATGAATCTTAAATGGGGATGAATTGAACCTCTAAATAAATTAAAGGCAGTGTCAAACAAGGAGCTCTATAGGGGCCTATTTTCTACCTAAAAAGTAGTATAAAATTTACATTTAAAACTTATAAAAGACATAGAACATGGTGACTCACCTTCCCATGTGCTATAATACTTAAAATCAAAGGAATATAAGTATCATTTGACCTCCATGCTGTCGAAATCCTGCAAGAAAACAAGGCCATGTTAGCTTGACAAAAGTAAAATAATTAAAGCAAAAAGTAGATCTAGATTCTACTTTTTGATTTGTTAAATTCAAGTGACCATCCAATGCTTGTCTATAGCTCTTGGCTACCGATTAAGAGGCTCCAATTAGCCCTAAAAATTTTCTACCTACAAGGGAAGAAGAAGACAAGTTTAAACATTGAAAAATCAAGAGAATAAAACCTTACCTAACTTACCTTGTCCTTTAGCTTCCATAATTTCTTCCACCTTGCCTTGTCTTGTAACATGGCCGAATGGGTGCCTTAATTTAGGGATTTTGGAGCTTAATAAGCTAAAGAAAAACAATAAACAAAGACATGACCTAACATGCCAACTATGGGTCCAAAATAAACAAATCAAAATTCCTTCCATTCTAGCCTAAGTTATACGGTTGCAACCTCATTTCCTTCCTCCCTTGCAACCGGTTGGTAAGTCTCCTCTCTTCTCCTTTCATATTCTTCCTTTGAAGCTCTTAAGTCCATTAGTGGAGATTTAACTTCTATCTTCATCTCTAAGGTAATTTCCTAGCATTTCTTATCAAGCCTTGAAGCAAAACTCTTCCTAGCACTACTACTAGGTTTCGGCATCAACCTATACTCCAAGGAGGTTGTCTAAATCAACATTAATCCAAGGAGCATCTCTAGGTTACCTTAAGGTATTTTTCATGCTTGAAAATCCTTAAAGCACCTTTTTATGTGTAACCGAATTCTACATCTTCTAAGGCTCTTTTCTTCTTCATTTTCATGAAGCAAAGTTTTTTCTTCATTCATCTTAGGTGTGCCGAAATTCTAAGAAGAAAAGCTTAAGGTAAATCCTTGGAAAACTACTTACAAATCTACTTAAGATCTTTGTTAAAGATGTAACTCCTAAACTCCTTCACCTCTTGCATAAAAACCGAAGTGGAGTATCTATTTCCTTTGGAGAGAGCTTGGGAATTCAAGCACTTAAACCATCCTTTATTAAGAGTAAGTTTACTAAGCCAATCTTTATGATTTAAGCTTGGTTAAGCTTTTAAAAATTGTACAAAAATTATGTACACCTTCTTAGGTATCTAAAACCGAAACCATATGGTAAAATATACCAAAATATAATCTATAACATATATGGAAATATTTACCTTAAGACACATTTTAGTGTCACAAAAGTTACCTAGGTTACACCTTGGTTCATACCGAATTGTCAAGGACAAATATGTTCTATTTTGAGCTAAGAATCAATATAAGACATTACAATAATTTTTACATGAGTTATATGACTCATATGAATTTATGTATAATTATTTTGACATATAAATCTACTTTTGTATACTATATGGTATCTTATAAATTATGGCCGAATGGTTTTGATGAAGAATAGTTTTTAATGAGCTACTTATGTATATAAACTTATATTATAAAGTTTGGTGAGTTAAAAATATTTTATTAGTGCTTAAATGGCTAATTAATTAAGTTATGTGGCTAAATTGTAAACTTTACAAAGTTTGGTGTATATATAATAAAAGCCGAGAGTTAAGGGGTTCTTTGGAGTAATTATGACATAATATAAGGTTAGGAATTAAGTTTATGAATTTTTGTTAATTTAAACAAGTGCTAAATTAACAATTTATAAAGTTTGGGGCTATTGTAATTTATAAAAGTTATTATGAAGATTTGAAGTTAATATGGGGCGAATCCATAATTAGGCGAAATATAAAGTACACTTCCGAAATTTAGAGGAATTAATAATTAAACTATAGTTTATAAGTTATTAAGTAACTATTATAAAGTTTTGGGGCTATTTTGTAATTTTTGGAAAGATTGGTGTAAAGCCGAGATTCATATAAGTTTATGGGTATATTAATGTATCAAGTATGAAATTAGACTATGGTCAAAGTGTTGACCGAAAACTTTGAGTTAAAATGACTTATGACATGAAATATTAAGTTTATAAAAGTTTTGGGGTGAATATGTAATTTATAAGAGTTTAAATATAAAACTGAATTTTATATGGGGCGGAATCATAATTTGTGGAAATATAAGTGTCCACTTGGTTATTAAGGAAATTAAATATTAAAACTATAGTTTATAAGTTAATATGTAACTTATATAAAGTTTTTGAGGTAAAAATGTAATTATAAGAAACTGTATGGCATAGCCGAAAATTAATGTGGCTAATTGGTGATTTATTAAATTTATGGTGTTCAAATAATAAATACCGAATTTTTTTGAGGTGGTTTAGTAGAATTAATTAAGAAAATGAAACTATGTATTATAATGTATTTTGGAGTATAAAGTAAGTTTATGAAATAAATGATGTTATAATATAATAGCCGAAAAGTATGGTGTATTTATGGGATTAAAAATATTTGTAGGTCCTATATGGATATTTAGGGAATTTAGAAAAGAAAATTATGATTTAAGGATTTATGAAATTAAAACTATATGATATACAAGTACAAGTAATTTACTTGTTAAAGAAATAATATTATTGGGGTTAGTTTGTGACTAATAAAAGATATGGGAATAATATGTCCATGTGTGACATGTAAATATAATTTGAGGATTTATTAAGTGGATATGTAATTTAGACAATTATATATAAGTATCATAAATAATACATGTGTATGAAATATATATTTTAGATTTTCAAGAAAATCAAAAGGGAATGAATATAAGGAATTATAGGATTAAAACTATAGGTTACATAGTTATGAGGAATTCAATTATAACCAATTTTAATTGTGATTAAGTGGAGAATAACAAAGAAATTATAAGAATATTATGTCCATGTGTGACATATAAATAATTGAGGAATTATAAAGTTGTTATGTCGATTAGACAATTATAAACAAGTAACATAAATAGTACATGAATATATATGTATATATATACCTTAAAAGGTTTAGAAATAAATCACAAGGAATAACAAATAAAGTTATACATCCAATCATATGGCAATTAAAAGAAATTACCACACAATATAAGTCTTATAAATTAGGACTACATGTTTTGGAAATATATAAATACCTTAATTAATAATAAGGGTAAGAGGTTAAAGAAACTACCTAAGTATAAAGAAATAAACCTCACAGGAAATAACGAATATGAAATCGTTTCATGAACCAATAAAATTATTATACGAGAGTTACATAAATTAACACTCTTAGTTAATCCTATTCTAGGACATTGTTTGACCAGACGTTGACCGGGAACTAAACAAGTACAGCCTACGGTGAACAGTATGGAATTCTTGCAGTCTGCTTTCTACCGATTACACCGGCTTGTGTGCTATCTGTTGTTTGAATTAATGACCAAGATAATTATATGTAAAATGTGCATTACTCTTGTGCACTGTTGTGTTACTTTATGTGCGTGATGCTACTAACTGTAACGTGTATGTCCCACGCATACAACACTACATTACCAGTGGATTAAATACCTGTGTTTTATCATACCGAGAACTTGTACTCAAGTTTCTCACTAACTTCACTTTATAACAGACATCGTTATCCTAAACGTGATAATTGACAATGCACATTGTGTTCTTGATTAACGTCCTTGTGTGACACCTAACAATTCTATACTATGAGAATGAGGAGCCCAGTTGGATCTGGCCATGCATGCTACAGGAGCTGTACCTGTCTCAGGTCATCTCCTATTCAATTTACGTAGCGACGGGAGTTTTGGGTGTGCACTTTGTCCACTCACCGGGACCGTACAGGAACAGTTCAAGTTAAGAGGAAGACTTCACTTCTCTCGAGGGTATGATACCCACCACTGTTAGTACAGGAGTTAACTACGTCATCTTCTGAGGGACTTATTACCCACTTGTACGAGAGTCCCATCTCGTCTAAGGGTTTATCATACCCGACCAACTTACTCTATGAAGATGGAGTTTAACGAGGTCACTATACCTCCACTGCTGTGAGGTACTCTTATATACATGTTAGTCCCATTGTGAGGATCGGACTACTATCAAGCTATTCCAGAAAATCTAACTTGACCTTCTGAAGTCTTGTTTGTGTGACATTGTTATCCTTGTATGGATGATTGTTATGATTATGTTATGAAGCTTATTTACAGCTTTATAAAATGACTTGCATGTATTCGACAAAATTGTTGGTGTAGCCCAGTAGCTTGTGGGCTGCACGTTTTTTCATACCGGCAAATTATTTGCTGAGCCGTTTCATGGCTAACCATTTCTAGGTACCTGAAGAAAAAGAGATTACCCGACCGAGTGTAGGTGGGGTAGAAAAAGATAGGGAATTATTACCACCGGTGTCATTTTACAGTACTGTACTTTTACTATTGGTTTTGTTATTTTAAAAGGTTTGTATTCAGCGCTCAGACCGTATCATTTGTAAGTTATATTGGAGTTAGCCTTGTTAGTCACATGGGTGACTAACGGTGTTGTAGCACCACCCGTTGTTATTATATATTTTCCGCTGCATTTCCAGTTATCTTTGGGAGCTATCATCGTACAGGTTGTGGAGTTTCGGGTTGGGGTGTTACACTCCTTGTTTTTCTCGATGTCTTCATGTTTTGGAGGTGGTTTGGTTGATGTTTGTTGATTATTGAAGTGTTGGGAGTTGGAAAGTATGTTTATGTGGTGATTTTGAAGGAGTTTTGGTGGGGATTTCGGCTCGGAGCTGTGAAACATGGGAGCTTGGAGACGGCTAGGTATTCTGATTGCCTAGGATTATTGGAGTTGTCATTTGATCAAGAGTTAAGTTCCTTAAGTAGGCCTCACTAAAGATAGAAAAAATCCGGTAAAAACTGAGATTTACCAACGTCTTAGCCCAAAGGCTTTCCAAATAGAATTGACTATGAAATTTAACCACGTGTAAAGGATGATTTTTCTAATTTTCTGAGGTAGAATTGGAATTTTTGGATATTGGAATATTTTAAATTCTATTTCTCGTCAGATTCAATCAGAAATTGCTATAAAAATATTGGAAATTCAAAAAATCAAAATTCTAATTCCATTATGCTCAAACTGTCATCCTTTATCATGTGTTAAAATTTCAAAGCATTCCGAGTTTATTTGAGTTGTTTTCGGATGAGAGAAAATCTATAGGAGATCTTATGAGCCTTAAAAATGATGAAAATGTCCCCGAAGATGATTAAACTGTCACTAACACTCCGGAATGCGCCAATCAAACCGGCCTTAAAAATCCTACACCGGGGGTCAAAATTTGGGTATAACACCATATGCCGAAACTCAGCTAAGAGACGGTGAACCAACTAAGTAGAAAGAGCCGACCCTCTTAGAACAGAGATAGCTGTTGATGGATCAAAATACATGTTGGTGGCATCATAAGTTCAAAAAATAGGCAAAAGGTGTTTGATTTCTTTTGGATGACCAACTAGATCCGTATTACAATAGAGATTAGAAAAGGAACTCCCCGAGTTGCTGTGTATTAAAAGCTAGGGAGTTCGTTTTTGCAGTCGGTTTTTTTAGAATTTACAGTCATTTTCGCAGTCAATTTTTTAGATTTCGCAGTCATTTAAAAAAATATGCAGTCAGTTTTTTGTAATTTGCAGTCATAAAAAAAACACTTATATATAAGCATCAAAGGTGTTAGTGAAACACTATTGCACTTAAACTTCGAAATGGTGAGAAGAAAATGTAGAGAAGGAAAACAAAAGGTTGGAGATAAAATACGATTTAGGCTCAATCAGAAGAGGAAACGGCAGTGGAAATCGAACAATGAAAAAAATTCGATCTGAACGAACCATATAATGAAGAAACTGCGTTCTCGGACGATCCAACGGTAAATTTTAATCCAAATTTCGCAATTTTTTACGTTTTGGTCCGTTTTGTAACGTCCTTTTTATATCGTCCGTTTTTTAACGTCTTTTTTTCTCGTCCGTTTTTATCGGTCCGTTTTTTCAGTCCGTAACGGACCACTACGCACACCGTCCGTAACGGACAAATTTACGAAGTCCGTATTTCGGACGTCTCAGTTGCGTCCGTAACGGACCGTTAGGAAGGAGTCCGTAACGGACCTGTATCAAACAGTCCGTAACGGACCGATATTCAGATTTCGTCACTTCTTTTGATGACACATGTTTACTCCTACTTTTTGTCAGGCTTCGGTCCCACCTCATGACTCCCTGCTCATCATGATTCACCCTTTGAACTTCCTGAAGACGAATGGATCGATACTACTCATGTATTTCAAACCGATCAATTTTTTTCCTACTAAGCAAGCCGCTGTTGAATGGGTGGACACTGTAGGCGGCAAAAGGGTCGTGAGTGGATGGTGACCATAGTCCAGACAAGTACAGATGACTTAGTACTTACGTGTGAGCGGTACTGGCATCCACGAAGAGTTAAAGCTGATGATGATTATGTGCAGCGAGGACGTACGTCCTCGAAGAAGTGCTCATGTCCATTCCGTATACGCGGCAAGTGCACTCATAAAAGGATGGAAATTGGTTGTGAAGGAAGGACGACACAACCACTACTTGCCTAAGCTGCCAGAGGGACATTTTAGTAGACATCCATTGACAGATGAGAGTTGAAGCGGTTCGTCATTTTCATATGGTAGGTACTCCCCCACGTGAGCAGTGGTTGCGACTGAAGGAACAAAATCCGAATCTATTCATTGGTATCAACTACATATACACTTTGAACAAGAAGTTGACAAAGGAGCATAAGGGGGGACGACCAGTTATGCAAATGCTTGTTGATGACCTTGAGCAACACAAGTATCTCGTATTTTTGTGACGGCCGTCGAGGTTTGTTTCTGCCATCATATCATTTAAGTTCTGTTACGTTTTAAAGTATTCCTATTATTAAATTTTTTTTTTCATTTTGTACAGACGATAAGGATGTTACCGGGTATGTTATGTTCGCCAGCCCAACATCTGTGCAGCTTTTCAATGCGTTCCCTTACGTCATCATCATTGATGCTACATACAAGACAAATGTATATAAGATGCCGCTTGTAGAGATAGTAGGAATGACTTCTGCTGGGAAGAATTTCAACATTGCATATGCATTTGTATGTAATGAGGACGAAGCAGGGTACACTTGGGTTTTGAAAAACTTGAGGGAGTTATTGATTCAAGGACGTGAGCCGTCTGTGTTTGTGACTGACAGGGAGCTTGGTCTTATGAAAGCTCTACCTTCTGTTTTCCCCCATGTGCCTCATCTACTATGTCGTTGGCACATTAACACCAATGTTGATTTGAATGCAAAAAGGTTCTTCCACAAGACAGGTGAAGTGGCTGAGGCTACTAAACATTGGTTTAAGGTAGTCAAGAGTACGACGGAGGTGCATTTCAGGGAGGAGTATGCGCACATGAGGGACGTCTATGAAAAGAAAGGGAAGCTTGACTGGATAAAATATCTGGATGACACTTGGCTGGTTTACAAAGAAAAGTTTGTTGAATGTTGGACAAATGAAGTATCACATTTTGGAAACTGCACAACAAATAGGTATGTGTGACATGCTTATTCTTGATTTTCAATTTAATGTGTTGTTCATTTCCAAAGACAATGAAAGATGCTCATTAATAGTTAATGTGACAGAGCTGAGAGCTCACACGCAGCACTCAAGATTTGGATTCAGTCTTCCCAAATGAAGTTGCACACAATATTCTTCAGGATTGATGGGCTTCTCAAACGTCAATTCAACGGGTTCCTGACAGATATGGAAATGTCTAAAGACAAGATGGCTCACGAAGACTACTACCGTCTATTTCGAACAATACGCGGGCGAGTCAGCCACAAATGTTTGGTGATCCTTCAAGAGGAGCTTCAGCGAGGCAAAGAATTCAAGACGGATGAGAAACAGTGTGGATGTGCATTACTTTATACTTATGGGCTTCCTTGTGCACACTACCTTTATGAACTGATTGAAAGAAAAGACAAACTTACACTAGACGTTATTCACGACTTGTGGAAGACGTTGGAGTTGGATGTGGGGAAAACAATGAAGGAAGAAACACTAACACAACATGAAGAGAACAAAATCATGTGGAAAGCATTGAACGATGAAGTTCTCCGTCTGGACGACCCTTTGATTCTTCAGCGTTGTGTTAGGCTTGTGCAGTCAGTGATTAGACCTGGTTCATCTTTCGATCTTGACGAGCCACCTGTTCAAGTTCCACGTGGAAGACCAAGGGGACACAGTACATCCACACGAAGGTTAACGTTCGTATAAAATTGTTTGCACTGTTTATAATTATTTATACTGCTTTTGTTTAAAAAAAATTCCATCATCGTTCTTAGGTTCAAAGCTACACACGAGCGCATGAAGAAAAATGTCAAGAAGGGAAAATCCGGTGCCGATCACAATTCAGCTCCGCCTAAGAAGCCACCCTTGGCACACTGGCGTGATATGACAGATGGATTCCCATTTTACCATCTTTTTGTAACCAACGTTCATGAGCAATTTACACGTTACAAAAACGTGCAACCTGACGGCAATTGTGGTTTCAGAGTTATTGCAGATTGGAGGCATCAATCAGAAGATGAATGGAGAGAAGTACGCGCCTCTATATACGAGGAGCTAACTCTTCCAGAGAGACAAATTTGGTGGGCTGATAGAATGGGTGGTCTGGCAGATGTGCAGAAAGAGGCAGACACGGTTTTATGGACAGGGGATGGGTTCGCACCAGAGAACAAATGGTTTGTCACCACGATTATTCCAGTTATATGTACCAGATACAACCTTGTTCTAGTATACATTGATGCTGGGACCGGTGCTGGTTTCACATGCCTACCATTCAGAGATAACAATGGCTGGGGTCATGCGTGCTCGGAGGTGCTTTATATGTGTCGTGTCGGTAATCATTTCATACGTGTTGATATGGCAGATAATGCACCCATACCTCCCCTTTATTTGACATGGGGGAGAGTTAGAGATCCCTCAGTTCAAGGCTGGGATGAGCCATATCATCAGCGGATCACACTCTGGATGGAGAAGTGGAAATCACATCGAAGTTAGGAGGAAAAAGCTCACTTTCAGCACACTCCGGGTCCAAGAGTTCCTATATCTACCTTGTAATAACGTACATAGTTTGATCTTTTGTGTAAATAGTTTTGTAGTTCCCCCTTCCCCTTAGCATTTTGTAAATGGTTTTGTAAAAGCAAGCGAGCCATACCTCCCTTTTTGCTTGGCACGTGGGAAGCTTTTGTATGGTGTATGGTGTATGGTATTCAATATGGGGGCGAATCATATTAATTGTTTGAGGAAAAGTTAAAAGCAAATTCCAACCTCATGTGGCATAAATGACATCCAACAAAGAATCCAACAAAATCGAACAAAAATCCAACAAAAATCCAACAAACCATCAACAATATCCATGACAAAAAATATCCAACAACCCTTCCAAAGCAACCAACCTACCTACCCCTATGACCCCTCTGCATCGGTGGCATAGTTACCCCCCCCCCCCGGTCTGCCACCCCCTCTAGAACCTCTCCCTCTACCAGCCCCCCTACTGTGCGACCCGGCGGATGTACCAGGCCTCTCAGTCTCCGGTGTGATCCGGAAGTGCTGAATCTGTCCCAACATCTGATCGAAAGAATGCTGAAACTGGGACAACTCATCAGGAGACATCTGAGCGAGCCATCCGTCTGGGTGTGGGGCCGGGAAGTATGGATCCATCAGCTGCGCAATAGAAGTGAGCGTCACCTGTGGATGTAATAGTATGAAAAGTATATAGATTAGTTTCTAATTATTGATTGTTATAAAGTACGAATAATTTAATGTAACAACTTACAGTAGGATCAGCAGCCGGGGTAGCACCACCACCAGGAGGGATGATCCTCGGGTGGGTCCGAGCAAGGTACCACTCCAGGTAATCTGCCTCCACATCATCACCAGCAGAAGCGCTTCGTGAGTTAAGAAACTCAGTGGCATACATGTTAGATTGACTGCTCCACAGCGCTGGTGATGCAATATGCTCAACAGTGTAGTCTCTGCCGGTCCTCTTTCGTATCGCCTGATGTGGCCATAGAGGGGGAGTGGAGGGAATAACCTGGACCACGCCGAACTGCCTCAGACACCGGTTCGGATGGTAAGGCTCTACAATATCCATCATGTGTAGATGCCCAAACCATCGGGACCGACCCTGCTCAACACGCCATGCATCCACTCCGAATGGTGTCCACACAACCTTATCATTTAGATTTTATCTCTATTTGTCAACTAATTCTAACAAGTTAATAATAAACTAATTTTAATTCTTAAGTAATGGTACTGAGTACCCTACCTGGTCAGGTGTAAGAGCATCCAATCGTCGGCGGTACTCCACCAGTCTGCTGTTGTCTGAACTATGTCGACCCTCAATCTTCACGAACCTCGCAGCAGATGGGACAGGGGAGGCGGTATTCACCATCAGACGACGGCAAATACCTGGGAAGTACTCATAGATCCAGCACTGTAACATTTAAAAATATCATAATACTATTTTTGACAATTGTAATGCGGGAATAAAATTATCAGGATATTTTGTAGTACTATTTATACCTGTAATAGGGTAAGACACCCAGCGATGGTCCTCGCCTCAGCACGAGAAGATACACCAAGCTGTCTGTAGAGGTAGGCCAGTGTAGCAGCACCCCACGCATAGTCTGAGATGGAGTCAATGTCCTGTAGGGGCCAGCAGGTGTATGGGCGTATCCTATCATTCCCCTTGTCGGGGAACAATGTGCAAGCGATCAAGTAGTAGAGATAGCCACGAGCCTCGCTAGCGTAAGTGGCATCTACGTGGCCACACCAATCCCTAATCTTACTGTAGGGGACGCCACCCTTGTAATACCACCTCTGCTCCTTCACCATACCGACGGAAGGAAGGCCTACAACCCTAGCAAGTGCAGCTAGCGCACAATCCAATGTCAGCTCTGGTGGCGCTGCACCTCCACGTAACTCCTCGGGGGCCTCAAAAGCAACTGCTCTCCCCTGAATCGAGAGGCCCATGATGTGATAGACGTCATGTAAAGTGATCGTCATCTCACCAAAAGGTAGGTGGAAGGTGTTGGTGTCCGGCTGCCACCTCTCCACGAAAGCAGATATAAGCGCCATATCAAAATATCCATGGGAGCAGTCGTGAAGATGTGCTAGCCCACTATCTCTCACTACCTCCTTAGCCCTCTCATGGTTAAACAGGTCAATATGCCACTTCTCCAGTAAAGGGCCTCTAGTGATAAATGACAAACAACCACGCTCCTATCGATATATCGATTTTATAAGTCCACAATCTACAGTTAACATTAAAAAAAATATTTAAAACAAATGTTAGAGATACATACCACTCCTCGCCACACATCCAACGCCACATGTCCACCAAAGCTGCGTAGCAGACTAGCATCAGAAGGACCACCAGGAATCGGAACGGACTCCGGAGTGATGAACCAATCGGTGGGTATCTGACCCCCAGCTGATGTCGAACCCCCACCGGCAGCAAGGGCTAACTGATCTCCGGCCGTCTGCTGGGCCACATCATCATCCTCATCGTCATCGATCATCATCGCTATCGTCATGATCAGATAAGAATCGCCTCCTCGGTGACGATGGCCGCTGGACAGCAGGGAATAGACCAGAAGTGCCAACAGCAGGAGATGAGGCAGCAAGTGACTCTGATGCCGATGGTCGGTCTGCACACCGCTTGGACCGCCTCTCCATTTCCATTTGCTCCCGAGCAGATCGTGTGACCTTCTTCCTCTTAGGAACGCTAGAGGAACAATCTACTGTCGCTTTTTGTTTATCCTTGCGGTTCATCTGTAAAACAAATAGAGTCAGTAACTCAAATCAAGCTAAAAACAAGAAAAAAAAAAGGTCCGTAACGGACCACATGAAAACAGTCCGTAACGGACTCCTGGTTACACTGTCCGAAACGGACCAAAAAGACATGTCCGTAAAACGGACGATACAAAGGAGTCCGTTTTTCGGACCACTATTAAGACGTCCGTAAAACGGACTTACCAGCTCCGTCCGTAAAACGGACCTATATAACCAGTCCGTAAAACGGACCCCTTTGATATGGTCCGTTATAAACAGTCCGTTACGGACCGTTTAAAACGGACCGTATCAAAGGGGTCCGTTTTACGGACTACAAAAATTGTTTTTTTTTTGGTTGATTTTAAGCTAGATTTGCGTTAAATTTGATCTAAATCATCTACAAAACTATACCTAATCATACAATAGCATAATACAATGAAATAGGAGGATAAACGGTTACCTTAAGTGCGTCAAACGGAAGTTGGGCAAACGAGAGGTTAGAGAGGTTTTGGAATCTGTTTTTTTAGCGCGAAATAGAAATGAGAGGAGAGATTGAGAGTTGGGATATATATAGTGATTTTTTTTTTGCGACTGCGTATTCTAGAATATTAACTGTATTTGATGACTGCAAATTTTAAAAAAATGACTGCAATTTTTTTAAAATGACTGCAAAAGCTAGAATACTAACTGCAAAACCCAGCCGAGTAAAAGCTAATGGTTTATTTTAAGGGAGTTCATTTTTGCAGTCGGTTTTTTAGAATTTACAGTCATTTTCGCAGTCAATTTTTTAGATTTCGCAATCATTTAAAAAAATATGCAGTCAGTTTTTTGTAATTTGCAGTCATAAAAAAAAACACTTATATATAAGCATCAAAGGTGTTAATGAAACACTATTGCACTTAAACTTCGAAATGGTGGAGAAAGAAAATGTAGAGAGAGGAAAACAAAAGGTTGGAGATAAAATACGATTTAGGCTCAATCAAAAGAGGAAACGGCAGTGGAAATCGAACAATGAAAAAGAATTCGATCTGAATGAACCATATAATGAAGAAACTGCGTTCTCGGACGATCCAACGGTAAATTTTAATCCAAATTTCGCAATTTTTTACGTTTTGGTCCGTTTTGTAACGTCCTTTTTATATCGTCCGTTTTTTAACGTCTTTTTTTTCTCGTCCGTTTTTATCGGTCCGTTTTTTTCAGTCGTAACGGACCACTACGCACACCGTCCGTAACGGACAAAATTACGAAGTCCGTATTTCGGACGTCTCAGTTGCGTCCGTAACGGACCGTTAGGAAGGAGTCCGTAACGGACCTGTATCAAACAGTCCGTAACGGACCGATATTCAGATTTCGTCACTTCTTTTGCTGACACATGTTTACTCCTACTTTTTGTCAGGCTTCGGTCCCACCTCATGACTCCCCTGCTCATCATGATTCACCCTTTGAACTTCCTGAAGACGAATGGATCGATACTACTCATGTATTTCAAACCGATCAATTTTTTCCTACTAAGCAAGCCGCTGTTGAATGGGTGGACACTGTAGGGCGGCAAAAGGGTCGTGAGTGGATGGTGGTGACCATAGTCCAGACAAGTACAGATGACTTAGTAGTACTTACGTGTGAGCGGTACTGGCATCCACGAAGAGTTAAAGCTGATGATGATTATGTGCAGCGAGGACGTACGTCCTCGAAGAAGTGCTCATGTCCATTCCGTATACGCGGCAAGTGCACTCATAAAGGATGGAAATTGGTTGTGAAGGAAGGACGACACAACCACTACTTGCCTAAGCTGCCAGAGGGACATTTTAGTAGACATCCATTGACAGATGAAGAGTTGAAAGCGGTTCGTCATTTTCATATGGTAGGTACTCCCCCACGTGAGCAGTGGTTGCGACTGAAGGAACAAAATCCGAATCTATTCATTGGTATCAACTACATATACACTTTGAACAAGAAGTTGACAAAGGAGCATAAGGGGGGACGACCAGTTATGCAAGTGCTTGTTGATGACCTTGAGCAACACAAGTATCTCGTATTTTGTGACGGCCATCGAGGTTTGTTTCTGCCATCATATCATTTAAGTTCTGTTACGTTTTAAAGTATTCCTATTATTAAATTCTTTTTTTTTCATTTTGTACAGACGATAAGGATGTTACCGGGTATGTTATGTTTTCCAGCCCAACATCTGTGCAGCTTTTCAATGCGTTCCCTTACGTCATCATCATTGATGCTACATACAAGACAAATGTATATAAGATGCCGCTTGTAGAGATAGTAGGAATGACTTCTGCTGGGAAGAATTTCAACATTGCATATGCATTTGTATGTAATGAGGACGAAGCAGGGTACACTTGGGTTTTGAAAAACTTGAGGGAGTTATTGATTCAAGGACGTGAGCCGTCTGTGTTTGTGACTGACAGGGAGCTTGGTCTTATGAAAGCTCTACCTTCTGTTTTCCCCCATGTGCCTCATCTACTATGTCGTTGGCACATTAACACCAATGTTGATTTGAATGCAAAAAGGTTCTTCCACAAGACAGGTGAAGTGGCTGAGGCTACTAAACATTGGTTTAAGGTAGTAAGAGTACGACGGAGGTGCATTTCAGGGAGGAGTATGCGCACATGAGGGACGTCTATGAAAAGAAAGGGAAGCTTGACTGGATAAAATATCTGGATGACACTTGGCTGGTTTACAAAGAAAAGTTTGTTGAATGTTGGACAAATGAAGTATCACATTTTGGAAACTGCACAACAAATAGGTATGTGTGACATGCTTATTCTTGATTTTCAATTTAATGTGTTGTTCATTTCCAAAGACAATGAAAGATGCTCATTAATAGTTAATGTGACAGAGCTGAGAGCTCACACGCAGCACTCAAGATTTGGATTCAGTCTTCCCAAATGAAGTTGCACACAATATTCTTCAGGATTGATGGGCTTCTCAAACGTCAATTCAACGGGTTCCTGACAGATATGGAAATGTCTAAAGACAAGATGGCTCACGAAGACTACTACCGTCTATTTCGAACAATACGCGGGCGAGTCAGCCACAAATGTTTGGTGATCCTTCAAGAGGAGCTTCAGCGAGGCAAAGAATTCAAGACGGATGAGAAACAGTGTGGATGTGCATTACTTTATACTTATGGGCTTCCTTGTGCACACTACCTTTATGAACTGATTGAAAGAAAAGACAAACTTACACTAGACGTTATTCACGACTTGTGGAAGACGTTGGAGTTGGATGTGGGGAAAACAATGAAGGAAGAAACACTAACACAACATGAAGAGAACAAAATCATGTGGAAAGCATTGAACGATGAAGTTCTCCGTCTGGACGACCCTTTGATTCTTCAGCGTTGTGTTAGGCTTGTGCAGTCAGTGATTAGACCTGGTTCATCTTTCGATCTTGACGAGCCACCTGTTCAAGTTCCACGTGGAAGACCAAGGGGACACAGTACATCCACACGAAGGTTAACGTTCGTATAAAATTGTTTGCACTGTTTATAATTATTTATACTGCTTTTGTTTAAAAAAAATTCCATCATCGTTCTTAGGTTCAAAGCTACACACGAGCGCATGAAGAAAAATGTCAAGAAGGGAAAATCCGGTGCCGATCACAATTCAGCTCCGCCTAAGAAGCCACCCTTGGCACACTGGCGTGATATGACAGATGGATTCCCATTTTACCATCTTTTTGTAACCAACGTTCATGAGCAATTTACACGTTACAAAAACGTGCAACCTGACGGCAATTGTGGTTTCAGAGTTATTGCAGATTGGAGGCATCAATCAGAAGATGAATGGAGAGAAGTACGCGCCTCTATATACGAGGAGCTAACTCTTCCAGAGAGACAAATTTGGTGGGCTGATAGAATGGGTGGTCTGGCAGATGTGCAGAAAGAGGCAGACACGGTTTTATGGACAGGGGATGGGTTCGCACCAGAGAACAAATGGTTTGTCACCACGATTATTCCAGTTATATGTACCAGATACAACCTTGTTCTAGTATACATTGATGCTGGGACCGGTGCTGGTTTCACATGCCTACCATTCAGAGATAACAATGGCTGGGGTCATGCGTGCTCGGAGGTGCTTTATATGTGTCGTGTCGGTAATCATTTCATACGTGTTGATATGGCAGATAATGCACCCATACCTCCCCTTTATTTGACATGGGGGAGAGTTAGAGATCCCTCAGTTCAAGGCTGGGATGAGCCATATCATCAGCGGATCACACTCTGGATGGAGAAGTGGAAATCACATCGAAGTTAGGAGGAAAAAGCTCACTTTCAGCACACTCCGGGTCCAAGAGTTCCTATATCTACCTTGTAATAACGTACATAGTTTGATCTTTTGTGTAAATAGTTTTGTAGTTCCCCCTTCCCCTTAGCATTTTGTAAATGGTTTTGTAAAAGCAAGCGAGCCATACCTCCCTTTTTGCTTGGCACGTGGGAAGCTTTTGTATGGTGTATGGTGTATGGTATTCAATATGGGGGCGAATCATATTAATTGTTTGAGGAAAAGTTAAAAGCAAATTCCAACCTCATGTGGCATAAATGACATCCAACAAAGAATCCAACAAAAATCGAACAAAAATCCAACAAAAATCCAACAAACCATCAACAATATCCATGACAAAAAATATCCAACAACCCTTCCAAAGCAACCAACCTACCTACCCCTATGACCCCTCTGCATCGGTGGCATAGTTACCCCCCCCCCCGGTCTGCCACCCCCTCTAGAACCTCTCCCTCTACCAGCCCCCCTACTGTGCGACCCGGCGGATGTACCAGGCCTCTCAGTCTCCGGTGTGATCCGGAAGTGCTGAATCTGTCCCAACATCTGATCGAAAGAATGCTGAAACTGGGACAACTCATCAGGAGACATCTGAGCGAGCCATCCGTCTGGGTGTGGGGCCGGGAAGTATGGATCCATCAGCTGCGCAATAGAAGTGAGCGTCACCTGTGGATGTAATAGTATGAAAAGTATATAGATTAGTTTCTAATTATTGATTGTTATAAAGTACGAATAATTTAATGTAACAACTTACAGTAGGATCAGCAGCCGGGGTAGCACCACCACCAGGAGGGATGATCCTCGGGTGGGTCCGAGCAAGGTACCACTCCAGGTAATCTGCCTCCACATCATCACCAGCAGAAGCGCTTCGTGAGTTAAGAAACTCAGTGGCATACATGTTAGATTGACTGCTCCACAGCGCTGGTGATGCAATATGCTCAACAGTGTAGTCTCTGCCGGTCCTCTTTCGTATCGCCTGATGTGGCCATAGAGGGGGAGTGGAGGGAATAACCTGGACCACGCCGAACTGCCTCAGACACCGGTTCGGATGGTAAGGCTACAATATCCATCATGTGTAGATGCCCAAACCATCGGGACCGACCCTGCTCAACACGCCATGCATCCACTCCGAATGGTGTCCACACAACCTTATCATTTAGATTTTATCTCTATTTGTCAACTAATTCTAACAAGTTAATAATAAACTAATTTTAATTCTTAAGTAATGGTACTGAGTACCCTACCTGGTCAGGTGTAAGAGCATCCAATCGTCGGCGGTACTCCACCAGTCTGCTGTTGTCTGAACTATGTCGACCCTCAATCTTCACGAACCTCGCAGCAGATGGGACAGGGGAGGCGGTATTCACCATCAGACGACGGCAAATACCTGGGAAGTACTCATAGATCCAGCACTGTAACATTTAAAAATATCATAATACTATTTTTGACAATTGTAATGCGGGAATAAAATTATCAGGATATTTTGTAGTACTATTTATACCTGTAATAGGGTAAGACACCCAGCGATGGTCCTCGCCTCAGCACGAGAAGATACACCAAGCTGTCTGTAGAGGTAGGCCAGTGTAGCAGCACCCCACGCATAGTCTGAGATGGAGTCAATGTCCTGTAGGGGCCAGCAGGTGTATGGGCGTATCCTATCATTCCCCTTGTCGGGGAACAATGTGCAAGCGATCAAGTAGTAGAGATAGCCACGAGCCTCGCTAGCGTAAGTGGCATCTACGTGGCCACACCAATCCCTAATCTTACTGTAGGGGACGCCACCCTTGTAATACCACCTCTGCTCCTTCACCATACCGACGGAAGGAAGGCCTACAACCCTAGCAAGTGCAGCTAGCGCACAATCCAATGTCAGCTCTGGTGGCGCTGCACCTCCACGTAACTCCTCGGGGGCCTCAAAAGCAACTGCTCTCCCCTGAATCGAGAGGCCCATGATGTGATAGACGTCATGTAAAGTGATCGTCATCTCACCAAAAGGTAGGTGGAAGGTGTTGGTGTCCGGCTGCCACCTCTCCACGAAAGCAGATATAAGCGCCATATCAAAATATCCATGGGAGCAGTCGTGAAGATGTGCTAGCCCACTATCTCTCACTACCTCCTTAGCCCTCTCATGGTTAAACAGGTCAATATGCCACTTCTCCAGTAAAGGGCCTCTAGTGATAAATGACAAACAACCACGCTCCTATCGATATATCGATTTTATAAGTCCACAATCTACAGTTAACATTAAAAAAAATATTTAAAACAAATGTTAGAGATACATACCACTCCTCGCCACACATCCAACGCCACATGTCCACCAAAGCTGCGTAGCAGACTAGCATCAGAAGGACCACCAGGAATCGGAACGGACTCCGGAGTGATGAACCAATCGGTGGGTATCTGACCCCCAGCTGATGTCGAACCCCCACCGGCAGCAAGGGCTAACTGATCTCCGGCCGTCTGCTGGGCCACATCATCCTCATCGTCATCGTCATCATCATCGCTATCGTCATGATCAGATAAGAATCGCCTCCTCGGTGACGATGGCCGCTGGACAGCAGGGAATAGACCAGAAGTGCCAACAGCAGGAGATGAGGCAGCAAGTGACTCTGATGCCGATGGTCGGTCTGCACACCGCTTGGACCGCCTCTCCATTTCCATTTGCTCCCGAGCAGATCGTGTGACCTTCTTCCTCTTAGGAACGCTAGAGGAACAATCTACTGTCGCTTTTTGTTTATCCTTGCGGTTCATCTGTAAAACAAATAGAGTCAGTAACTCAAATCAAGCTAAAAACAAGAAAAAAAAAAGGTCCGTAACGGACCACATGAAAACAGTCCGTAACGGACTCCTGGTTACACTGTCCGAAACGGACCAAAAAGACATGTCCGTAAAACGGACGATACAAAGGAGTCCGTTTTTCGGACCACTATTAAGACGTCCGTAAAACGGACTTACCAGCTCCGTCCGTAAAACGGACCTATATAACCAGTCCGTAAAACGGACCCCTTTGATATGGTCCGTTATAAACAGTCCGTTACGGACCGTTTAAAACGGACCGTATCAAAGGGGTCCGTTTTACGGACTACAAAAATTGTTTTTTTTTGGTTGATTTTAAGCTAGATTTGCGTTAAATTTGATCTAAATCATCTACAAAACTATACCTAATCATACAATAGCATAATACAATGAAATAGGAGGATAAACGGTTACCTTAAGTGCGTCAAACGGAAGTTGGGCAAACGAGAGGTTAGAGAGGTTTTGGAATCTGTTTTTTAGCGCGAAATAGAAATGAGAGGAGAGAGATTGAGAGTTGGGATATATATAGTGATTTTTTTTTGCGACTGCGTATTCTAGAATATTAACTGTATTTGATGACTGCAAATTTTAAAAAAATGACTGCAATTTTTTTAAAATGACTGCAAAAGCTAGAATACTAACTGCAAAACCAGCCGAGTAAAAGCTAATGGTTTATTTTAAGGGAGTTCATTTTTGCAGTCGGTTTTTTAGAATTTACAGTCATTTTCGCAGTCAATTTTTTAGATTTGCAGTCATTTAAAAAAATATGCAGTCAGTTTTTTGTAATTTGCAGTCATAAAAAAAAACACTTATATATAAGCATTAAAGGTGTTAATGAAACACTATTGCACTTAAACTTCGAAATGGTGGAGAAAGAAAATGTAGAGAGAGGAAAACAAAAGGTTGGAGATAAAATACGATTTAGGCTCAATCAGAAGAGGAAACGGCAGTGGAAATCGAACAATGAAAAAGAATTCGATCTGAACGAACCATATAATGAAGAAACTGCGTTCTCGGACGATCCAACGGTAAATTTTAATCCAAATTTCGCAATTTTTTACGTTTTGGTCCGTTTTGTAACATCCTTTTTATATCGTCCGTTTTTTAACGTCTTTTTTTTCTCGTCCTTTTATCGGTCCGTTTTTTTCAGTCTGTAACGGACCACTACGCACACCGTCCGTAACGGACAAAATTACGAAGTCCGTATTTCGGACGTCTCAGTTGCGTCCGTAACGGACCGTTAGGAAGGAGTCCGTAACGGACCTGTATCAAACAGTCCGTAACGGACCGATATTCAGATTTCGTCACTTCTTTTGCTGACACATGTTTACTCCTACTTTTTGTCAGGCTTCGGTCCCACCTCATGACTCCCCTGCTCATCATGATTCACCCTTTGAACTTCCTGAAGACGAATGGATCGATACTACTCATGTATTTCAAACCGATCAATTTTTCCTACTAAGCAAGCCGCTGTTGAATGGGTGGACACTGTAGGGCGGCAAAAGGGTCGTGAGTGGATGGTGGTGACCATAGTCCAGACAAGTACAGATGACTTAGTAGTACTTACGTGTGAGCGGTACTGGCATCCACGAAGAGTTAAAGCTGATGATGATTATGTGCAGCGAGGACGTACGTCCTCGAAGAAGTGCTCATGTCCATTCCGTATACGCGGCAAGTGCACTCATAAAGGATGGAAATTGGTTGTGAAGGAAGGACGACACAACCACTACTTGCCTAAGCTGCCAGAGGGACATTTTAGTAGACATCCATTGACAGATGAAGAGTTGAAAGCGGTTCGTCATTTTCATATGGTAGGTACTCCCCCACGTGAGCAGTGGTTGCGACTGAAGGAACAAAATCCGAATCTATTCATTGGTATCAACTACATATACACTTTGAACAAGAAGTTGACAAAGGAGCATAAGGGGGGACGACCAGTTATGCAAGTGCTTGTTGATGACCTTGAGCAACACAAGTATCTCGTATTTTGTGACGGCCGTCGAGGTTTGTTTCTGCCATCATATCATTTAAGTTCTGTTACGTTTTAAAGTATTCCTATTATTAAATTCTTTTTTTCATTTTGTACAGACGATAAGGATGTTACCGGGTATGTTATGTTCCCAGCCCAACATCTGTGCAGCTTTTCATGCGTTCCCTTACGTCATCATCATTGATGCTACATACAAGACAAATGTATATAAGATGCCGCTTGTAGAGATAGTAGGAATGACTTCTGCTGGGAAGAATTTCAACATTGCATATGCATTTGTATGTAATGAGGACGAAGCAGGGTACACTTGGGTTTTGAAAAACTTGAGGGAGTTATTGATTCAAGGACGTGAGCCGTCTGTGTTTGTGACTGACAGGGAGCTTGGTCTTATGAAAGCTCTACCTTCTGTTTTCCCCCATGTGCCTCATCTACTATGTCGTTGGCACATTAACACCAATGTTGATTTGAATGCAAAAAGGTTCTTCCACAAGACAGGTGAAGTGGCTGAGGCTACTAAACATTGGTTTAAGGTAGTAAGAGTACGACGGAGGTGCATTTCAGGGAGGAGTATGCACATGAGGGACGTCTATGAAAAGAAAGGGAAGCTTGACTGGATAAAATATCTGGATGACACTTGGCTGGTTTACAAAGAAAAGTTTGTTGAATGTTGGACAAATGAAGTATCACATTTTGGAAACTGCACAACAAATAGGTATGTGTGACATGCTTATTCTTGATTTTCAATTTAATGTGTTGTTCATTTCCAAAGACAATGAAAGATGCTCATTAATAGTTAATGTGACAGAGCTGAGAGCTCACACGCAGCACTCAAGATTTGGATTCAGTCTTCCCAAATGAAGTTGCACACAATATTCTTCAGGATTGATGGGCTTCTCAAACGTCAATTCAACGGGTTTGACAGATATGGAAATGTCTAAAGACAAGATGGCTCACGAAGACTACTACCGTCTATTTCGAACAATACGCGGGCGAGTCAGCCACAAATGTTTGGTGATCCTTCAAGAGGAGCTTCAGCGAGGCAAAGAATTCAAGACGGATGAGAAACAGTGTGGATGTGCATTACTTTATACTTATGGGCTTCCTTGTGCACACTACCTTTATGAACTGATTGAAAGAAAAGACAAACTTACACTAGACGTTATTCACGACTTGTGGAAGACGTTGGAGTTGGATGTGGGGAAAACAATGAAGGAAGAAACACTAACACAACATGAAGAGAACAAAATCATGTGGAAAGCATTGAACGATGAAGTTCTCCGTCTGGACGACCCTTTGATTCTTCAGCGTTGTGTTAGGCTTGTGCAGTCAGTGATTAGACCTGGTTCATCTTTCGATCTTGACGAGCCACCTGTTCAAGTTCCACGTGGAAGACCAAGGGGACACAGTACATCCACACGAAGGTTAAGTTCGTATAAAATTGTTTGCACTGTTTATAATTATTTATACTGCTTTTGTTTTAAAAAATTCCATCATCGTTTTAGGTTCAAAGCTACACACGAGCGCATGAAGAAAAATGTCAAGAAGGGAAAATCCGGTGCCGATCACAATTCAGCTCCGCCTAAGAAGCCACCCTTGGCACACTGGCGTGATATGACAGATGGATTCCCATTTTACCATCTTTTTGTAACCAACATTCATGAGCAATTTACACGTTACAAAAACATGCAACCTGACGGCAATTGTGGTTTCAGGTTATTGCGGATTGGAGGCATCAATCAGAAGATGAATGGAGAGAAGTACGCGCCTCTATATACGAGGAGCTAACTCTTCCAGAGAGACAAATTTGGTGGGCTGATAGAATGGGTGGTCTGGCAGATGTGCAGAAAGAGGCAGACACGGTTTTATGGACAGGGGATGGGTTCGCACCAGAGAACAAATGGTTTGTCACCACGATTATTCCAGTTATATGTACCAGATACAACCTTGTTCTAGTATACATTGATGCTGGGACCGGTGCTGGTTTCACATGCCTACCATTCAGAGATAACAATGGCTGGGGTCATGCGTGCTCGGAGGTGCTTTATATGTGTCGTGTCGGTAATCATTTCATACGTGTTGATATGGCAGATAATGCACCCATACCTCCCCTTTATTTGACATGGGGGAGAGTTAGAGATCCCTCAGTTCAAGGCTGGGATGAGCCATATCATCAGCGGATCACACTCTGGATGGAGAAGTGGAAATCACATCGAAGTTAGGAGGAAAAAGCTCACTTTCAGCACACTCCGGGTCCAAGAGTTCCTATATCTACCTTGTAATAACGTACATAGTTTGATTTTGTGTAAATAGTTTTGTAGTTCCCCCTTCCCCTTAGCATTTTGTAAATGGTTTTGTAAAAGCAAGCGAGCCATACCTTTTTGCTTGGCACGTGGGAAGCTTTTGTATGGTGTATGGTGTATGGTATTCAATATGGGGCGAATCATATTAATTTTGAGGAAAAGTTAAAAGCAAATTCCAACCTCATGTGGCATAAATGACATCCAACAAAGAATCCAACAAAAATCGAACAAAAATCCAACAAACCATCAACAATATCCATGACAAAAAATATCCAACAACCCTTCCAAAGCAACCAACCTACCTACCCCTATGACCCCTCTGCATCGGTGGCATAGTTACCCCCCCCCCCCCGGTCTGCCACCCCCTCTAGAACCTCTCCCTCTACCAGCCCCCCTACTGTGCGACCCGGCGGATGTACCAGGCCTCTCAGTCTCCGGTGTCCGGAAGTGCTGAATCTGTCCCAACATCTGATCGAAAGAATGCTGAAACTGGGACAACTCATCAGGAGACATCTGAGCGAGCCATCCGTCTGGGTGTGGGGCCGGGAAGTATGGATCCATCAGCTGCGCAATAGAAGTGAGCGTCACCTGTGGATGTAATAGTATGAAAAGTATATAGATTAGTTTCTAATTATTGATTGTTATAAAGTACGAATAATTTAATGTAACAACTTACAGTAGGATCAGCAGCCGGGGTAGCACCACCACCAGGAGGATGATCCTCGGGTGGGTCCGAGCAAGGTACCACTCCAGGTAATCTGCCTCCACATCATCACCAGCAGAAGCGCTTCGTGAGTTAAGAAACTCAGTGGCATACATGTTAGATTGACTGCTCCACAGCGCTGGTGATGCAATATGCTCAACAGTGTAGTCTCTGCCGGTCCTCTTTCGTATCGCCTGATGTGGCCATAGAGGGGGAGTGGAGGGAATAACCTGGACCACGCCGAACTGCCTCAGACACCGGTTCGGATGGTAAGGCTCTACAATATCCATCATGTGTAGATGCCCAAACCATCGGGACCGACCCTGCTCAACACGCCATGCATCCACTCCGAATGGTGTCCACACAACCTTATCATTTAGATTTTATCTCTATTTGTCAACTAATTCTAACAAGTTAATAATAAACTAATTTTAATTCTTAAGTAATGGTACTGAGTACCCTACCTGGTCAGGTGTAAGAGCATCCAATCGTCGGCGGTACTCCACCAGTCTGCTGTTGTCTGAACTATGTCGACCCTCAATCTTCACGAACCTCGCAGCAGATGGGACAGGGGAGGCGGTATTCACCATCAGACGACGGCAAATACCTGGGAAGTACTCATAGATCCAGCACTGTAACATTTAAAAATATCATAATACTATTTTTGACAATTGTAATGCGGGAATAAAATTATCAGGATATTTTGTAGTACTATTTATACCTGTAATAGGGTAAGACACCCAGCGATGGTCCTCGCCTCAGCACGAGAAGATACACCAAGCTGTCTGTAGAGGTAGGCCAGTGTAGCAGCACCCCACGCATAGTCTGAGATGGAGTCAATGTCCTGTAGGGGCCAGCAGGTGTATGGGCGTATCCTATCATTCCCCTTGTCGGGGAACAATGTGCAAGCGATCAAGTAGTAGAGATAGCCACGAGCCTCGCTAGCGTAAGTGGCATCTACGTGGCCACACCAATCCCTAATCTTACTGTAGGGGACGCCACCCTTGTAATACCACCTCTGCTCCTTCACCATACCGACGGAAGGAAGGCCTACAACCCTAGCAAGTGCAGCTAGCGCACAATCCAATGTCAGCTCTGGTGGCGCTGCACCTCCACGTAACTCCTCGGGGGCCTCAAAAGCAACTGCTCTCCCCTGAATCGAGAGGCCCATGATGTGATAGACGTCATGTAAAGTGATCGTCATCTCACCAAAAGGTAGGTGGAAGGTGTTGGTGTCCGGCTGCCACCTCTCCACGAAAGCAGATATAAGCGCCATATCAAAATATCCATGGGAGCAGTCGTGAAGATGTGCTAGCCCACTATCTCTCACTACCTCCTTAGCCCTCTCATGGTTAAACAGGTCAATATGCCACTTCTCCAGTAAAGGGCCTCTAGTGATAAATGACAAACAACCACGCTCCTATCGATATATCGATTTTATAAGTCCACAATCTACAGTTAACATTAAAAAAAATATTTAAAACAAATGTTAGAGATACATACCACTCCTCGCCACACATCCAACGCCACATGTCCACCAAAGCTGCGTAGCAGACTAGCATCAGAAGGACCACCAGGAATCGGAACGGACTCCGGAGTGATGAACCAATCGGTGGGTATCTGACCCCCAGCTGATGTCGAACCCCCACCGGCAGCAAGGGCTAACTGATCTCCGGCCGTCTGCTGGGCCACATCATCATCCTCATCGTCATCGTCATCATCATCGCTATCGTCATGATCAGATAAGAATCGCCTCCTCGGTGACGATGGCCGCTGGACAGCAGGGAATAGACCAGAAGTGCCAACAGCAGGAGATGAGGCAGCAAGTGACTCTGATGCCGATGGTCGGTCTGCACACCGCTTGGACCGCCTCTCCATTTCCATTTGCTCCCGAGCAGATCGTGTGACCTTCTTCCTCTTAGGAACGCTAGAGGAACAATCTACTGTCGCTTTTTGTTTATCCTTGCGGTTCATCTGTAAAACAAATAGAGTCAGTAACTCAAATCAAGCTAAAAACAAGAAAAAAAAAAGGTCCGTAACGGACCACATGAAAAAGTCCGTAACGGACTCCTGGTTACACTGTCCGAAACGGACCAAAAAGACATGTCCGTAAAACGGACGATACAAAGGAGTCCGTTTTTCGGACCACTATTAAGACGTCCGTAAAACGGACTTACCAGCTCCGTCCGTAAAACGGACCTATATAACCAGTCCGTAAAACGGACCCCTTTGATATGGTCCGTTATAAACAGTCCGCTACAAAAATTGTTTTTTTTTTGGTTGATTTTAAGCTAGATTTGCGTTAAATTTGATCTAAATCATCTACAAAACTATACCTAATCATACAATAGCATAATACAATGAAATAGGAGGATAAACGGTTACCTTAAGTGCGTCAAACGGAAGTTGGGCAAACGAGAGGTTAGAGAGGTTTTGGAATCTGTTTTTTTAGCGCGAAATAGAAATGAGAGGAGAGAGATTGAGAGTTGGGATATATATAGTGATTTTTTTTTTTGCGACTGCGTATTCTAGAATATTAACTGTATTTGATGACTGCAAATTTTAAAAAAATGACTGCAATTTTTTTAAAATGACTGCAAAAGCTAGAATACTAACTGCAAAACCCAGCCGAGTTATTTTAAACATTATACAAGTAATTATTGCACTGTTGCCAGCTAAGTAGAGAAAGGATGATAGTTTGCCTCCCATTAGCTATGACTCAATTTTTTTTATATATATTTTTACATCAGTTATGACTCGATCAGAAGCACGACATGGTAACCAACACATTTAAAATACGACCTCTCGTGAGGGTACCAATTCAAGTCAACTTTCAGATTCCAAAAAAAAAATCAAACGGTCATATTAATTCCCGTCCGCTATTTGTTTAACTTAATATTTCAATTGGAGTATTATTTGAAGTCATTTATTTTTGGTGGTACGGTCAAGTTAATGTAATGATTTCTGATATTGATGCAAATTTAGATGTGTTATTATAATAGCTGTTCAATTTTATATGATGATTGTTCAATTAAATGTGAAAATTATTTAAGGATGTACCATATTATTGTACAGTCAGTTGTGTGATAACTGTATTAGGTTTCGGCTAGTGTTGGCACTGGGATGGACTTGGTTGTGTGATGCTCCACCCGCATCCGTCATCAATTTTCACCTGCGTCAGCTAACCCGACCCGATCCATCACCTGCACTCATTTCACCCGTCATCGACGGATGATGCGGGTTACCCGTTTTTTTTTTCAGCAACAAGAGAATGAATAGAGGCGCAGAGCATGTATGTTCCTTTTGTTCACCGGTTGGGTTGCAAAACTACCATAAGTGAAGAGAATTGTATGTTTTTTATGTATTGGAATACATAACGGGTAGACGGGTGGAAAAAGTTCACATGATTTGTAACACCTTAACCGATAATTAACAATTAACGAAATAGACCACGCCAAACTCAAATGAAATCGCAGCGGAAAATTTAAACTTACTCCACGGTGTTACCGCCGTTAGTCACCTACGTGACTAACTGGGCCATCCAAATCCAACATAACGGCCTAAAAAACTGAATACACACCGAGTAACCCCAATATTTAAATTACATGTCCAAAATGATAACATACCGAGTTTCCAACTTCTAGGACATACTAAGTTTAAGATGGAAGTTCCATATACAAAACGGGTATAACTTATCTAAGGTACAATAAAAAAACAAAAGTATACCATGTACCCAATATCTACCCCACCAACTCTCGGTCGGGTCTCCTCGCCAGCCGGTTACCTGAAATGTGGGTGCCCGAAGGCTCAGCAACAATACTGGTACGAAAACGTGCAACCCGCAAGCTACCGGACCACACACAACTAATTTGGCCGTTAACATGCAATTCAGTTTACATCAATATAAAATAACTGTAAACACTTCAATGTACATAGCATATCCAAAACAATCAGAGAAGACAGCACCCATACAGAACAAGACGTCATGGGTTGAGTCAGTAATCCATCCCATTATAACCCCGAGGATGTTAAAAAACTTGTAATAGATTTTACTAAGTCACCTGAGGATGATCCACACAATGGGATCATCAACACTCTTAATTATTATACCATTGACTCAGATGTAATCTTAACGAGTTAGGAGGGTATGAAAATCTTGATGGGCACGACCATTAGGGCGTGTATTAAGTCGGGTATGAATAAACCCTTCAGACGATAATGGAACTCTCGTGAATTTTTAAGGGAACGGAAACCGGACCCACAGAGAGTAGTGTAGCTACCTCCTGACCACAAGTATACGGGAATTTAACCCAACGGGCGAATGTGTTATTCCCCCACCATTGTTGCGATGTACATTTGGTTGGAAGACGATCTGATGCAGATATGGCTCCCGAGATTTGCATGCATGGCCAGAAAGAAAATCTTCTGGGCTCCCTTCTTCTTTAGACATGTTACAAGTCTTAGTTAGACAGTGCCCTACCACTAGGGTGATTAGTCGAATATCACATTTGGAGCATCGACATTGTGTTTTAAGGAAATTTAGTGAGAAACTTGGGTGCAAGTTCTCCTAACGCAAAGCGCAAATTGTTAATCCACTTGTTATCGTATGTAGCGTACATATAATTTTGTTTGCTCCCGAGGATGTGGTTAGTTAACTTAAGTCAATCACAAGCACTTATAGTCATTTCACATGCATTAATCTTGGTCATTAAATCACACAGCAGACAATACACAAGCCGGTATAAACCGTTAGCAAACACGCTGCAAGAATCCATACTTGTGCCTAGTTCCAATATCATATACTCCGCCCCCCGGCTATCCCGTTCCCGTAATTGGATTAGCAGTTCATGTTAATTCCTTAGTGTTTTCGGATGTAACGATTTTTTTTTCGATAGCATCTCTCTTGGGTAAATTGTTAACTATATATATACGTATATCCTCACCAATTCAAATGTCACATTAATGTTACATTCATCCCTCGACTTTAGTATACTTATATAATCACACATATGCTTATAACTTATAAGTAATAATGTTATTAACAACATTATATTAACTCTCTCAGTAATTGAAACTTACAATTCAATCTCAATTGTATAACTCAGTTTTTTTTATTTAATTGCTCCAAAGTTCGATCCTTCATTATATATATTTGTGTATATATATAAATATATGTATATGGGTTTGCACCCATATGTCATCCCTATATTACGTTAATCCTTCTTCACTACAACAATATGTTTCAAGGGGGCAACTTTTATAAGATCAAAGGAGCAACAAAATTCTTGCCTCCAAAAGAAATACAACAGAGGCGAGCTCAGTAGTGGCCTCCGTTAGTTAGATCAATTGAGGCGAGCTCTTTAGTCGCCTCTATTAGTTATATCAATGGAGGCAACCCCGATCTGTTTCCTCAGTTGGTATGTTGTTTGGTGTGTTTTACTCTACAGTCATTGGAGGCAAACTATAGGTTGCCTCCGTTGCTAAGTTCAATCGAGGCGAGCCATTGGTCACCTCGGTTGGTCTTACACTTACAGAGGCAAGACATCTAGATCGCCTCTCTTGTTGAATGTTAAAACGTTTTATAGAGGCAAATTAATTGTGTTGCCTTAGTTGTTCTTAATTCCCATAAATATTTACAGAGGCAAAGCATATAAGTTGCCTCTTTTGTGGAACGGATAATTTAGAGAGGCAACATACTAGATCACCTCTCTTTGACTGTATGTAAATATTCAGTTTACACGCCGAATAATTGAGCCCTTTACTGTTCAGATCCCTCTACGGCTCCAAACAACACTTTCTCGTAGAGAATTTAATGCTTAGAGCCCTTTACTGAATAATCTTGCAAATGATCACACGTTAATCCCTATGACAGGACACATGGAGCAATGGAAAACATGCAAGCCTTCATCAGGAATAGACCTAATTATTTCTCTATGGGTTAAGTGGCATCCACCACCGTGCTTAAAAACAGGATTATCTTGCCCTAATCTGCATCCGCTCTTCAATCCCTTTACTGCTCCCGTCTGTAATCTCCCGCCTTCTCTACACCAACAAAGTTTTTTCCCTCACCATTACCAAGCAATGATGGCTTCTCTGTCCACTCCTGCACCGCCGGTAGACGAGCTCTCAACCAAATACGCCGGCCTCACCCTAACTGCAGCGGAAGAAGAAAGCTTAGACATCAACGACATTCAGCAAACTTATGCGGCCAATACCATGCACTCATCGGTTCTGGGGAAGGTTTTCATCTCCAAAACTGTTGATTTTTCATCCATGGAGCGCACCCTCTCTAGGGCTTGGTGATAAGTGTCTAAATGAGCATGTTTTGGGTGTATTTCATATATAATATTAGCACTTTTCTTGCTCATTTCTCACTAATCGTATGTTTTTCCTCTAGTTTATGTTTTATTGATTATCTCACAAATTTATTGGTTAAACATGAGGAAAACCAAGCTAGGAACAAAGTAGACAAAGAGACGAACGCATAGGCGCAAACGGCTCAAAAAACGGAGTCCAAACGAAGAAGCTAGAGCCGGTCAAAGTCCACAAAAGAAAACAAGTCAAAGACACGTCCGTGTTCTCGTCCGCATTAAAACGGCCGGACGTGGGATACACGTCCATGTATGTGTCCGGGTATATAAACCCGGACGTGAGATAGGTGTCCGCCCAACCAGGGCCGGACAAGGCACGGACAAGAAGGGAAGATGGCTTGAGTCACGTCCGCACAACTAAGGCCGGACAAGGGCCGGACGTGGCCAATTGTGTCCGGGGATATTGACCCGACGGTGGTCCGGACGCACCAAATTGAAGAGCAGTCCGTGGAATTATGGACGGACAAGGGAAGGACGCAACCAGGACATTATGAGTCCGCGGAAAAATGGACGGACACAAACAAGGACGCGTGTAAATGCAACGCAGATCTAGAAATTAACGCGACTAGTTTCGTTCGCCGACCGTGTTCCCCAGTTGCCCAATTGCTTCTTGCGGCGCCTACAGACATGTCGAACTGCTCCATAAACCATATCAGGCGCCTGCCGACAGTTGCTCACGCGTTCTGCCACCCCCAATCCATTACTGAAATTGCTCACGCGGTGTTCCCTCTGTCTTCTTCCTCTACCTTTCTTCTATAAAACCGATGCTGCTTCTGCTCAAATAACTCATCCCTTCCTGTATCCAAATTAGACTTAGACCACAGTTCATCATCGTTCACCATCGTTCACACAAACCACACCTACGATCCATTCCATCCTCTTATCCCCACTTCTCCATTTTATTTTCATTCTTCATTCCACCACGAAGCAGAAGCACGATAAGAAGAAGAGAAGAAAAGGAGCTGGAGCAGAAGCGAATCGCAGTCCAGTCTCCGCCGGCAGTCTCCAAAATAATGGCTATCTCTGCTTTCTTTTTATTTTTGTCAATGTCTGAGTGATTTTTACTCGTATCCTAGGATGGGGTTTGACCCCAAATAATTCAGACTTATTATTAATACCAAGTTTGCTTATAAATATTTGTTTTGTCTCTCTAAATTATTAAATGCTTAACAACTGATCATTTTTATGCATTTACGGTTTCTCTTATTTCAATGATTTTGTAAATCTGAGAATAGACCACAAAGAAAGACAAACGTTAGATATTATCTCCTTGATTAGCAGATAAAATCCATCGCTGTTATTAAAAGAATTCTTGCTTAATGCTAATTAATGATTTAGACTTCTTCTGATTGTAAAAAGTCTATTGAATTAATTAAGAGTTGTCCTTATCTATGATTTAGGAAGGCCACAAGATAAATTCTTAAACAGACAAATAAGAGCAAATTAGGATTATAATTAATGTCTGTACTTAAATAAATATTTATCACCTATTTCACTTATTAAACTTGTTTTAATTCCTTTCAGCAAATATTGTTAAATGCTTAGCGTGACAAACTACTACTGCATTTATTTGGTAACTATCAACATATGATTTTGAGATAGTCAAGGTACCACAAAGGAATTAATCTTGGTATTTACACTTCGGATTGAGCAGGAAAATACTGAGGCTATTACTAAGAGTTCGTAACTGACAATTATTAACTCTAATAGACAATAAATAATTGAGACAGGGTTATAAAATTGTTTAAGTAAATTAGGAAATTCCCCCGCTATCCTAGGATACCTTTTTCCATCCATCCATTTACTTTATTTTACTGTTTTTATTATTTCTGCTCTAATCCTAAAAATCAAGCTTGCCTCCGGCTAAACCCCAATTTACATTTTATGCACTTTTATTTATCTTTTTGTACATTTACTAAACTGGATAATTAATTAGATAGTTGCGAAGTCTCTATGGATACGACCTTGTTGTACTACAAAAATTGGGTTCACTGCCCATAGTTAGTAAGATAGTTTAACTTCTATTTTGCTCAACATGTTTTTGGCGCCGTTGCCGGGGACTTTGGTCCAACTATTTGGTTTATTATTTGTTTAGTTTTTCTTTTTCTGTATTTGCCCCTTTTGTGTATAAATTTTTGTTTCTTTTTTTAAGGTACTTAATTCTGATGGATGGTCACTACGATCAAGCAGGAAGTTGGTATGGTTACCCCTATGGCGTAGAGAACTACAATCATTGGAGTGTCTGTCAAAGGTGCGGAGGGTACCATGAAAGCCGTCAATGTTCAGACCCAAATGCTGAATTGAGAGCTCTCTTGGAGGATTTCAAGTCATCTCTTAAGCCTATCCCCATCTTTGTGCCAAGAGTGTGGAGGAGACCATGAAGTTCCCATTGTCCTATGGTTGCAATAGAGAGAGACAACGCCATTTTAAGGGAAATGATGGCAAATTTTACCTCAACCTCTGAAATGATCCGGCAAAGAACGCTAGATCAGGTCGAACGCATGGAACAACCGGTTCAACAACTGAATGAAGTGGTTCACAAGGAGGAACAACCTGTTGCGGACTTAAGCTACTCTCCACCTCCTCCCCTTTTCGAATTAGAGAATCCATCACCAAACAACCATCAGCTTGATTATGGAGACAACCCCTCAGAAGAGAGTTTCCCTTGGACTTCATGGAGTTCCCTCCCTCTGAGGTCAACTACTTTTTCCCCTCCTTCTCCGTGCTCTACCCAAAGAATGAGGGTGGATACATCCTCAACCTTGAGAAGGAGGAGATACCGCCCGCCTCCCTCCGAGCCATCAGAAGAAAGTGCTATAATCAATTTCAAGGAGCCACTTCCTCTGACGTTGATTACCATCAAGGCTCTTACCATAAGCCTCAAAACAAGAGGAGGATTTTTACATCTTCCAATTTGAGGAAGCAAAACCAATCACACCTGGTCTCCTGTTAGAACTACGCTACCGGCAGTACCTCCTCAAACACCAGGTTTTGTGGAGTATTCATTTTCCTATTATATTTGTCGAGTAAGGTGTTGTTTTGATCCAGGTGGTTCGCTTTTAATTACTGCCAACTTCGTTTTCCTGGCAGAGCTGTTGTCTACTTATATTTTTGATCCAGGATAACGAAGCGGGAGTCTGGCCAAAGACTAAAAAGAAGGGCAGCTTCCCGGGAGGCAACCCGGATGAACTTTTCTTTTATATGCTTTTATGCTCTTTTAATTTTCAGGTTCTCTTTAAATTTTGTTTTTGCTAACTCTTAACCCGTTTGTAGTATGGTTGCTTCTAGTGTCTTATGCAGGTGCAACTTCATGTCTACACCGCAACCAAGCTACGCTACTTGAGGCTGAACCTCAAGTGTGGGGGAACTCCTATAACGCCAGCAAAAATAATCTCAGGGAGTATCAGTTTCTTTAATTATGCTTTTATTTAAAAAAAATCTGCAGAGGAGCGTTTATGTGCTTAAATGTTTATTTGTGACCTTTGTGTCCTCTATTTTATCTACTTTCTGAAAAGGTCTACTGAAACCTTCCCTTGTTTTTCTGGTGAATAATGAGGACATTGTTCAATTTAAGTGTGGGGGAGTGTGCCCTTTCGGTGACATTTTGTGCTTTAAATGCTTAATCTCTCTGCTAATCTTGCGTTTGTCCAAATTCAATATCGTGGACCCTTTATATGTGGGTTGTTCTCTTTAAGAATAAACTGATATGAATTGTGGGATAAATGGTACAAAAAATTTTAAATTTTGATTGCTTTTGAGGAGCATTTTTTACGGTGTGACCAAAATGATCTGCAATGGTTGAATTTTCATTGCTCAGGGGTTTCCTTCTGTCTTCTTTCTTAGGGATTGCTAAGGGGTGCTTCTCTGTCTAAAAATACCAAAATAATAAATAAGGGACTTGCGAGACACCATTGGTAACCAACAAAGAGAGTTGAGTGTTCTTAAAACAAAGGCTTGATGCCCACATATTATCTTCTCATCTCTTATGCAAAAAGTGAAACAAATGCATAAATCTATTTTTTCCTTTTGTTTTCTCCTCAATGCCCATTCTTGAGAGAAGTTGGCCATGGTAAAATTTCTCAAAGTCACCTTAACTAAAAGCATTGAATTACTCCGGATCATACCCGAAACTCTAATTTTTATTTTTACCCTGAGTACACCTGTGCCACCAGCATTGATGGATCACACTCCTCTAAAAAAGTTTAAGATCATGTACTATTGACTTCTTATCCTACCCTTTATAATAATATTTGTTAATATTGAGCATTTCCTACTTGCTTGGGTACTGGTTTGCTTGAGGACAAGCAAAAGGTAAGTGGGGGGTTGATAAGTGTCTAAATGAGCATGTTTTATGGGTGTATTTCATATATAATATTAGCACTTTTATTGCTCATTTCTCACTTATCGTATGGTTTCCTCTAGTTTATGTTTTATTGATTATCTCACAAATTTATTGGTTAAACATGAGGAAAACCAAGCTAGGAACAAAGTACACAAAGAGACGAACGCATAGGCGCAAACGGCTCGAAAAACGGAGTCCAAACGAAGAAGCTAGAGCCGGTCAAAGTTCGCAAAAGAAAACAAGTCAAAGACACGTCCGTGTCTCGTCCGCATTAAAACGGCCGGACGTGGGATACGCGTCCGTGTATGTGTCCGGGTATATAAACCCGGACGTGAGATAGGTGTCCGCCCAACCAGGGCCGGACAAGGCACGGACAAGAAAGGAAGATGGCTTGAGTCACGTCCGCACAACTAAGGCCGGACAAGGGCCGGACGTGGCCAATTGTGTCCGGGGATATTGACCCGGACGGTGGTCCGGACGCACCAAATTGAAGAGCAGTCCGTGGAATTATGGACGGACAAGGGAGGACGCAACCAGGACATTAATGAGTCCGCGGAAAAATGGACGGACACAAAAGGACGCGTGTAAATTCAACGCAGATCTAGAAATTAACGCGACTAGTTTCGTTTGCCGACCGTCTTCCCCAGTTGCCCAATTGCTTCTTGCGGCACCTACAGACATGTCGAACTGCTCCATAAACCATATCAGGCGCCTGCCGACAGTTGCTCACGCGTTCTGCCACCCCCAATCCATTACTGAAATTGCTCACACGGTGTTCCCTCTGTCTTCTTCCTCTACCTTCTTCTATAAAACCGACGCTGCTTCTGCTCAAATAACTCATCCCTTCCTGAATCAAAATTAGACTTAGACCACAGTTCATCATCGTTCACCATCGTTCACACAAACCACACCTACGATCCATTCCATCCTCTTATCCCCCACTTCTCCATTTTATTTTCATTCTTCATTCCACCACGAAGCAGAAGCACGATAAGAAGAAGAGAAGAAAAGGAGCTGGAGCAGAAGCGAATCGCAGTCCAGTCTCCGCCGCAGTCTCCAAATAATGGCTATCTCTGCTTTCTTTTAATTTCTGTTAATGTCTGAGTGATTTTTACTCGTATCCTAGGATGGGGTTTGACCCCAAATAATTCAGACTTATTATTAATACCAAGTTTGCTTAAAAATATTTGTTTGTCTCTCTAAATTATTAAATGCTTAACAACTGATCATTTTTATGCATTTACGGTTTCTCTTATTTCAATGATTTTGTAAATCTGAGAATAGACCACAAAGAAAGACAAACGTTGGATATTATCTCCTTGATTAGCAGATAAAATCCATCGCTGTTATTAAAAGAATTCTTGCTTAATGCTAATTAATGATTTAGACTTCTTCTGATTGTAAAAAGTCTATTGAATTAATTAAGAGTTGTCCTTATCTATGATTTAGGAAGACCAAGATAAATTCTTAAACAGACAAATAAGAGCAAATTAGGATTATAATTAATGTCTGTACTTAAATAAATATTTATCACCGGTTTCACTTATTAAACTTGTTTTAATTCCTTTCAGCAAATATTGTTAAATTCTTAGCGTGACAAACTACTGCATTTATTTGGTAACTATCAAATATGATTTTGAGATAGTCAAGGTACCACAAAGGAATTAATCTTGGTATTTACACTTCGGATTGAGCAGGAAAATACTGAGGCTATTACTAAGAGTTCGAACCGACAATTATTAACTCTAATAGACAATAAATAATTGAGACAGGGTTAAAATTGTTTAAGTAAATTAGGAAATTCCCCCGCTATCCTAGGATACCTTTTTCCATCCATCCATTTACTTTATTTTACTGTTTTTATTATTTCTGCATTGATCTTAAAAATCAAGCTTGCCTCCGGCTAAACCCCAATTTACATTTTATGCACTTTTATTTATCTTTTTGTACATTTACTAAACTGGATAATTAATTAGATAGTTGCGAAGTCTCTGTGGATACGACCTTGTTGTACTACAAAGATTGGGTTCACTGCCCATAGTTAGCAAGATAGTTTTAACTATTATTTTGCCCAACACTTGGCACTGTGAGGGATAGCTGAAAATTCGAAGCCTGGGTTCCAATCTCTACCTTTTTGCTTTACTGGATGAGGAGCACGTTCAGGAGTCCTTGGCCGTGGTCCATGGACGGTCGACGGGAGCCTCCTTATTCTGTCCGCCATCGACCCGCACACTCCACCGTCAGCTCACTGCTTCGAATGGGCTCCATTTTAGGTAAGAGTTCTGGATGTCCCTTTACAGTTTATGAACCCGTTGTTTGCTAAGAGGCTAGGCGAGAAGCTTGGTATTTTTATGGAATATATTGACTATGACACCCTATTCAGTGGCTCCTTCATGCATTTAAAGGTCAAGCTTAATGTCACTCATCCAGTCCTTCGTTTTATTACCATCAACCTACAGGGGAAGCCATTGTTGCTGCGTCTTGCTTATGAATGGCTGCCGAATCTGTTCATCTGCGGTCAGTTCAACCATTAACTATTGATTGTCCAGCCCAGCTAAGCGCACCAATCACCGACCACCAGTATGGGATGTGGCTGAAAGCGCGCAATTAGGGTTGTTGTTGAGGTGGCCAGGCGCGTGCCCCTGAAGGTCGATCAGTTTTTAAAGTTAGTGTTTCGTTTGAAGATGTCCACTCTGCTTCACCGATTTACACTATTCCTCCGGTGGCTGCCACTAACCCGGTTGCGGATATGGAACTTGAGGAGGGTGAAATTGTAGAAACTTCAGCAACAAGGAAGCGTAAGATTGTTATTGCTCTGTCGGTTTCGTCTCTAACTCCTGATGATGATGTCTCTTCTGGTGTCAAGGCTAAGCGTGGCAGAAATGGTGATTCTCCAACAACAGAAAAGGCGCCTCTAGGGGAAGCCCAGAGCCGCCCAGCATAAATGTCGATTCTGTCTCTGAACTGTCGTGGCCTTGGCAAGGCTGCGTCAGTTCGATGGATGAAGGGTGTGGTGTTGTCCGCTTCCCCTTCCATGTTTTCCTTTGTGAAACTAATTTGTTGTTTGTTGAAATGCGTCGGGTTGCGTCTCTGTTCCATGATTATTTTTGGGTAGCAGGTGATAGTGAGGGGCGCTCGGGGGGTGTGGCATTTTTTTGGAAATCTTTTGTTAATCTGTCTGTTCTTAGTCTTTCTTCAAGACATGTGGATGTTGTGGTTTGGGATGGTGGGGGTTTTAGGTGGCATGTAACGGGTCTGTATGGCTAGTCAAGCTCTAATGATAAATGGTAAACCTGGTCCTTTTTGCGCAATCTTTCATCTCAATGGCAAGGGCCATGGTTGCTCTGTGGCGACCTCAATGAGGTTTTACTCCCCTCAGAATATTTAGGCATTGGTTCATGGCGTTCAGCTAGTATGTTAGCTTTCAGACATTGCATTACCGATTGTAACCTACATGACTTAGGCTACAAGGGCTCTAGTTTTACATTCACGAACAAATCTCATACTTCTAACCCTGCAAAGTCCCGTCTTGACCGTTTCCTATGCAATGACTCTTGGCACAATCGTTTCCCTAATGCCTATAATATACATCTTCCTTGGGGTTGGTCTGATCATAAGCAGATTCTGTTGTATCTTTCCCTGCCATTCGTATGGGCCGCAAGCCGTTCCGTTTGAGAACTGCTGGGCCTCTGATCCACAATGTCATATGATCGTTCACCAAGTTTGGCGGGAGTGTGGGACTGCAGCATCTTATTAGACCAAAGTCTCCCAGTGTGGCCACCATCTCCGTCAATGGGGAACTACACAATTTTGGCACGAAAACAACGCATGCATATTGTTGAAAGAAACTTCAGCAGCTGGAATCAGCACCCGTAACTCCAGCCAATACTGCCCAGTGGAACCATCTTACCCGTTCTTTAGATGAGCTAGTGAGGTTGCAGAACGCTCCCGTCAGTCCTAGTTACAGGCGGGGGACCGAAATTCAGCTCTTTTTCATTCAACAATCCGGTCACGTGCGAGTGTTAACACTATTTTGGCCTTGTCTTCGGGCTTTGACCCCACAATCTTCTTGGCATGGGATTAAATCTGTCGTGCGCTCTTACTTTGTAGACCTCTTCACTTCGACTGCCCCGGAACCTAATCATCACCTCATTTCCTGTGTGGAGGACTGTGTCCCTCAGCAGTTGTTTCATTCAATGGGTTTGCCTAACACCAGGGAAGAGGTAGTAACGGATTTCAAGCAGATGAATTCCTCAAAGTCACCAGGTCCCGATGGCATCAATGGTGTTTTCCTTATTATTTATTGGCCGGTTATAAGTGAAGATTTCATTTCCACGGCTCTCCAGTTTTTAAACACCCCAGACGTCCCACGTGGGGTCAACCACACCCATTTGGTGCTCATCCCCAAGACTAAGAATGTTGTCACAGTTCAGGATTATCGCCCTATTTCACTTTGCAACACTATCTACCGTGTCGTTGCCAAGGTTTTGGTGAACCGTATCAAGCCCGTTATGCCCCACTGTTATCTCTGAGAATCAAAGTGCTTTTGTCGGTGATAGGATGATTAATGATCAAGTTTTCCTGGCCCATGAGCTACTTCATCTCATGCGTGCGTCCACGGCTACCCAGAGGGGTATTTTGCATATAAAGTTGACATGTCAAAGGCCTTTGATAGGGTGGAATGGTCCTTTCTTTTGGCGGTTCTTGAGAGTATGGGATTTCATCCGGCATGGGTTGATCTTGTCTCCAAATGTCTCTTCTCGGTCTCAATGGATGTCCTTATTAACGGTTACCCGGGGTACTCTTCTCCATCCTCGACGCGGTCTTCGCCAGGGGGACCCCCTTTCTATTTATTTGCTGTATGAAGGTCCATTCCTCCTCTCTTACTCTAGCATCAGACACTAGGTTATACAAAGGGTTTACAGTTAGAGGTCTTCCTCAGCAAATCACAAATCTCTTGTTTGCAGATGACTGTATGATTTTTGGATCTACATCGGTCCCTAACGCCCACGCGCTAAGCAATATCTTGTAGGAGTTCTCATTAGCATTGGGGCAATGTATCAACAATGACAAATCGGCTCTCCTTTTCCCCAAGCGTCTTCTACCACATTACATCATGATATTTCCACGATCATGGGCGCACGCCAGGTTGTAGATTTGGGGGTATTTAGGCTTTCCTAGTCATATAGGTCGTAATCGATCATCAGTTTTTAAGTATCTCAAGGATAGGGTTTACAAGCACCTTTACTCTTGGAACAAGAGAGTTTCGTAGGCTGGCCGAGTGGTGCTTATCAAGTCTGTTTCTCCAGGCAATTCCCACTTATGTCATGTCTGTTATGGCCTTACCGCATTCTTTTTTAAAACAGCTACACAAGTTGTTTGCCCATTTTTGGTGGTCAGGCTCAGAATCCAAGAACACAATCCACTGGTGCTCTTGGGAAAAGGCATGTCGTACTTCAGAAAGTGGCGGATTAGGTTTCCGTGACTTAAGCTCTTTTAACCGTGCCCTTCTGGCTAAGCAGTTGTGGCGCTTTCTTCAACGTCTTGGGTCCCTCCTAAGCTTCTTTTATCATGCAAGATATTTAGCGTCTTCTGACCTTTGGTTGCATGCGTCAGCTCGCACCTCAAGCCCTATTTGGAAAGCGTTAATGGTAGTTCGTGATCTGGTTGATGTAGGGCAGCGTCGCCTTATATATGATGGCACTACCACTCCTATAACATCTCGGTGGATTTCAACCAAGCCAGGTGGCAAGCACTATCTTTGGAACTTCCCAGCTGATCAGCTGTAGTCCTCTACGGTGGCAGATTTTATCACTCCTCGCGTTCTTGGAATTTGCCTCTACTACATCTGTATTTCCCGCCTGAAGATGTCGCTGCTATACGGCAGCTACCTTTATATGGTGCTACACCAGGTTACGACTCTCTTGTCTGGGGTTTTACCTCGGCTGGTCGTTTTACGGTTCATTCGGCATATCAGGCAGATAGGGATCTTGCAACATTACATCTTCCCTCATCCAGCGGACCTTCGCCTCTTGCCCATGCAATCAATAAACTGCGGAAGTGTGTCGTCCCCATCACATCAGCCTTTTTGGTTGGAAGGTGCTGCATGGCTACCTCCCATGCAAAGCCGCTATCCATCGTCGCCTCCACGATCAATCTCTGCCTTCTTGCGTTTTCTACGGCCAGTCGGAAACTATGCTACATTGCTTTGTTAACTGTAAGGTGGTCCGGCCCTACTAGGCAACTTCTGGCGTCCAGACTCCTGACCAGTTGGCCACTGACGAAGCTTTCTCCGATTGGTTCCTTGGCTAGTGCTCTCAATTATCATCAGCAGCCCTTTCACGGCTCCTTGTTTTCATGTGGCATTTATGGTTTGCCCGATGTCAGTCGACTCATTCACGGTTACTTTCTTTCGACTGGGCGTGGTGTCAAGGTGCAAACGATAAATTTGATATTAAATACTAAGAAATTAATCCTAGAAAATAACAAATCAAACGACTGTCAGGTTGCAAAAATCTTGGTTATTGTAGTAGAGTTTATAGGAAACGAGGTATCGAACCGTGGGACTATATGAAAAATAATCTAGTCTTAACAAAGGTTGTAAATCATGGGGGGAGTTGTTTGTTTTGATTTGTAACTTAAAAATAAAGACAACAAGAAAATAAATAATAGTTAAGAATTAAAATATCATAATATTAAAAGTGGTTGTGAAAATGGAAGAACGGACTCTGGGGTCAGGTTTTACTCGTCTGATTAATTAGGCTATTCTACCGGTTTAATTAAGAATAAATTGGAAAAATTCCTTTTAAAGTCTTCAGATTTAAATCCTAAATCCTAATAACCTCATTTACCAGAACATGCAAGATCTGATATAGACTCAAGCAAAACACATGTAAACGGCTAAGTAAAGAAAATATGTTTTTGCATCTGAAATACTAGACTTATTCAACCAGAATAAGCTTTTCCACAGACATAACAATTAATATGACCTATCCATTTATCACGGACCTGATCAAAATAGACTTCGTAAGGCAATTCAATAAACTCATGTAATTTATTGTAAAGCGAGAGAATAACATTAATTATTTCAAATTATAATTAATTTAAACCGGTAACATAAAGCGCATAATTAAAACAAACTAATAATAACCATTCCCCAGAGTATAATATTCTAGCCTGACATATTAAATAAATAGACAGATACAAGAGTAGAAGAAATCATCTGTAGTGGACTCCTGAATTTACTCTGCTATTTTTAATATACTAGACTAGAGGTTGCAGTAGTTGGATAATATTTGTGGAGAATATGTAAATAGATGAAAGTGTGTGGTGGAAAATGGAAAATAAAGTGGAATATGTGGTGGAAGTGAAAATAAAATAAAGATGGAGTGGTATGTGTACGTGGGATAAGGAAATGGAAAATGAGAAAAGTGAAATGGTGGGGGAGATATATGGTGGTGTGGTCTGCGATGTTGTGGAGCAGATGGAGTTTTTGGGTCTGATCATCGATGATTTTGAAGCAGATGGAGCTGGGTTTAAATAGACTGAAGAAAGAAGAAAAAGACAAGGTAATAGACAGGCTGGTAGGTGAGTAAATTGGGGGAGAGATTTCAGTCAGACGGCGGCACCGAAAACTGCTACAGTCTTCCTCCTTTTTTGCTTCGCGTGCTGGAACAGAGGTCTGCAAAATATGCGTGCCTACAAATAAAGAAGTCTGCAAAAGCAAACTTCCTTCCTTTTTAATTTTTTATTATTCTTTCATGTTGTCTGCACACACACGTAGCATCACTTTGTTTTTGATTTTGATTTTTTAAATTTTTTATTTTTTTTTTCAATCACGCGTGAACATTGACGTTTGAATTTTTAATTTTTTTTTTACAACACGCGTACAGATTTTAATTTTTTTTTTTAACTTCCGGCGCCTGATTGATTTTGATATTTTTTTTTTTACAAAACTTTCACGCGGACGTTTGAAGTCCTCTTCTTCTTTTTTTTTAATTATTTTTTATTAAATTATTTTCAGCGCCACTCTTCTCTTGACAGTCCTTAGATTCTTCGTTTGAGCTCCGATTTGTTCCCCGTTTGCGGCGTTGGAAAGCTCGTGAGGAGAACTATGCATTTCTACCATCATTTCCTGATTTTATCATATAAATTGACATCAGTTCTTGCCCAAAGTAAGAGTCATGAAAAACATAGGATAAGTGTGAGAAAGTACGTAAAAAGTTTCACAAAATAAGGATTTAGCACCTATAAAACTATATAAATTTCACACTTATCAAATCACCCCACACTTAGCCTTTTGCTTGTCCTCAAGCAAAACTCTCAAACACAAGTCCAAGCCAAGCTAATGAAACTCAACTCAAAAGGGAGAGCACAGAAGAAAGACACTACTAGCTTTACCAATCAAAGGGGCAATTCAATTTATTAAACACATTTTTTTTCAAAACAAGAAGTAATTCAAAGTTAACAATAGAGAAACAAAACCATAAGAACCTCGCCTTTAGCAATGAGCCAATCCACCTTTTTCATTCACAAACCTTTAGAACGACAAGGGCATGAAGTAAGATCTTATTCCATCATACCTTTCAATGCCACATACTCTTGATCCATGAAGAGAATTAAATTTTCATTCAGCAGTGATTGCACATTTTTTCCTAATTTAAGCGTTTTTAATTTCTTTCACCACAGACTTTTCTCTCCACCTATGTAACGGCTTTGGGTCAACTATCCCAGATCACAAGGACCTTAGGTAGCTAGGTGATGAGGCACCCCAAAGAACTTAATAACCAAGTGGACGAGGCCCGATTTTGGATCAGAATTAAAATTAAGCATGCTCAGGATCAGCGGAGTACCTTGCCTTGTTCTTTTTCCAACCATTACAATCCAGACATTCCAAGGCTCAAGGCTAAAAAACGGGTTCAGATGGTGAGTATTCTCAATCATTATAGCATTCACAGAAAATAGACTTCATTTTAATCAATTAAAACAAGAAAAATTTAAAAATTTTGCACCCCAAGATCAGCTAACCAATTATACTTCCTCTATAGCTTCCTTCTAAGTTGAGCAACACAGCAAGGCTTAAACAAATGCAAGAGAAAAGAGCTCAAAGACACACAAAAGTAAGTGACGAAGGAGCTTACCCCACCCCACACTTAGAGTGAAGCAATGTCCTCATTGCTTAGGAAGAATTAACATTGTGCAAGCAATCCAACGGGGAAACAAATTACACATAACAGTTCATAGGGGAGCATATAAAATATTCAAGAGAGGAAAAGGTAAGAATACTCCCCAGAGTCCGCTCAGGGTGTGTAGCAAGGCCTACCCCACACTTGAGTTCAGCTAAGCGACAAAGTAAGCAAGCTGAGAAATATAATCTGCAAAGCAAGAAGAACTCAAGTGGAACCAGACAAACCATTAGTAGAAAAATAAGAGCAAGGCTCTTCAAGAAGCATAGTACCAGCTGACACACCACAATCTAAAAGAAAAAGAGCAAAATAAACTACGAAAGTGAAAACAGACTCTTTTTTTTATATATGATATTAGACATATTATTTAAGCACACATAAAAGTTAAATTAATAAAGGGAAAGCAAATACACAAAAACTAAATGTAAGTTAAACAAAAATAAAGAGAGGAGAGAAAGCTCCCTGGAAATTCAAAGAAGTGATGGGTTGCCTCCCACCAAGCTGCTCTGCTTTAAAGTCTCAAGCTAGACTCATCAGTCCGATTTAGGGAAGAGAGGAAGAGGAGTGGGGAATGGTCCCACAACATCCTAGAACTGAGTTGCGCAGCTTTTGGAATTTATGCTTTAACCGCCATGGGACGGACTTCTTTCTAGGTGGCGCCGACTTCGAAACAGGGGAAGAAAGATCCTGCTGTACCTGGACAAAAGAAACTCCAAGCAAGTCAGTAGAAACATCAGCAGGACAAGTATACCTCTTCAGACAGGCCCCATTAACTTTGAAGGTTTCACCCTTCTTGTTCTGCAGTTCGTAGGCTCCAAATGAAGTAACCCCTACCACCTTAAATGGTCCTGCCCAGTGAGATTTAAGCTTTCCTGGAAAGATCTTCAATCTGGAGTTGTAGAGGAGCACCCAATCTCCAACTTTGAAGTCACGTTCTTGATCATTTGATCGTGGAGTTTCTTGGTGCGCTCCTTGTAGATTCGAGCACTGTTGTAAGCTTGATCTCTTAGTTCTTCAAGCTCTGAAAGCTGAAATTTGCGTTTCTCACCAGCAAGTATGTCAAGTTCAGGGCCTTAAGTGCCCAGTACGCCTTATGCTCCAACTCAACAGGTAGATGGCAAGATTTCCCATATACCGCCTAAAAGGAGACATCCCGATGGTGTCTTGAATGCTGTCCTGTAGGCCGAGAGTGTCATCTAACCGTAGAGACCAGTCCTTCCTTGAAGAGTTTACTGTCTTTTGGAGAATCCACTTCAACTCTCGATTGGATATTTCAGCTTGTCCATTTGTTTGTGGGTGATACGGTAGTGCAACCTTATGACGTACTCCGTACTTAGCCAGCAAGGCATCGAATGAACGGTTGCAAAAATGTGATCCCCCATCACTGATAATTGCTCGTGGAACTCCGAAGCGAGTGAAGATGTGCTTTTTGATAAACTTGACCACGGTCTTTGAATCAGCATTCTGGCATGTATGGCTTCAACCCACTTGGACCGTAGTCCACTGCCACAGAATGTATTGATACCTTGTGAAGTGGGAAATGGCCCCATAAAATCGATATCACAGCAGTCAAAAAGTTCGACCTCCAAAATGCTTTGCTGAGGCATCTCATGTCGCCTTGAAGTATTGCCCATGCGCTGACAGCTATCACAACTAGCCACAAAGGTTTGGCAGTCTTTATGGAGTGTGTGCCAATAAAATCCGGACTCCAAAACCTTAGCTGCCGTCCGATGGGATCCATGATGGCCTCCAGCTTCTCTGGAGTGACAAAACTCTAGAACACTGGGTACCTCATCATCAGGGAGACACCTGCGAATTAAGCTATCTGCACACACTCTAAACAAATGAGGATCTTCCCAGATATAATGGCGGGAATCAGAAAGGAATTTCTTTTTCTGGGAATATGATAAATCATGAGGTACAACTCCAGAAACAAGAAAATTAGCCATATCAGCATACCATGGCTCTTGCACCTTTTTCAAACTGAAGACGGCTTCATCGGGAAAAAATTCATTAATAGGAATACCGTCGTCAGGAGTTACCATCCTAGAGAGATGGTCAGCAACAACATTCAGTTTACCACTCTTGTCTCTCACTTCTATATCGAATTCCTGTAAAAGAAGAATCCAACGTAGCAAGCGAGGCTTGGCCTCTTTCTTAGTAAACAAATATTTAAGAGCAGAGTGGTCAGTGTGAATAATCACTTTACTTCCCCATAAATATGATCTGAATCTATCTAAGGAGAAGACCACAGCCAGGAGCTCTTTCTCAGTGGTTGTGTAGTTTCTCTGAGCGTCATTAAGAGTTTTACTCGCATAAGCAATAACTCTCAACACCTTATCTTTCTTTTGGCACAGGGCTGCACCTACTGCAAAATCACTAGCATCACACATAATCTCAAATGGCAATGACCAGTCAGGAGAAACAACAATAGGAGCAACTACCAACTTTTGCTTAATCAAATTGAAAGCATCCAGACAATTTTCAGAGAAGAGAAAAGGGGCATCTTTCATAAGCAAATCAGTCAACGGTTTAGCTATTTTAGAGAAGTCTTGAATGAACCGTCATAGAAACCAGCATGCCCAAGAAAAGCTCTTATATCCTTTACACAAGTAGGCGCTGGCAGCTTCTCTATAACTTCTACTTTAGCTCTATCCACCTCAATCCCTTTGCCAGACACCTTGTGGCCAAGCACAATCCCATCCTTTACCATGAATTGACATTTCTCCCAGTTTAGCACCAGGTTGGTCTCTTCGCAACGTCCAAGGATAAGGTCAAGCTGAGCCAGACAAACATCAAAGTCAGAACCATAGACAGAAAAATCATCCATAAATACCTCTATACTCTGCTCAATGAAGTCTGCAAAGATAGCCTGCATACAACGCTGGAAAGTGGCAGGGGCATTGCATAATCCAAAGGGCATCCGTTTATATGCAAAGGTACCATATGGACAAGTGAAAGTAGTCTTGTCCTGGTCCTTAGGTGCAATAGGAATTTGAAAGTACCCTGAAAAACCATCTAAAAAGCAATAATATTCCTGCCCGCCAACCTCTCAAGCATTTGATCAATAAAAGGGAGAGGGAAATGATCTTTCCTTGTAGCACAATTCAAACGCCTATAGTCTATGCACATACGCCATCCAGTGATCTTTCTCTGAGGAATATACTCACCTTGTTGTTCAGAACAGCCTCAAAACCCCCTTTCTTAGGAACTACCTGTACAGGACTCACCCAGGGACTGTCCGATATGGGGTAAATGATTCCAGCATCTAAAAGCTTCAACACCTCTGTCTTGACAACTTCCTTCATGTTAGGGTTCAGTCGACGCTGGGGCTGTCTGACCGGCTTGTAATCCTCCTCCATATAGATATGATGAGTGCAGAAGGCTGGATCAATCCCTTTGATATCAGCCAAGGTCCATCCAATGGCTCTCTTATGCTTCCTGAGCACCTCTAGCAACCTAGTCTCCTGCCCAGAAGTCAAAGTAGAAGAGACAATGACAGGCAAAGAATTGTTATCAGCAAGAAAAACATATTTGAGATTAGAGGGGAGCTCCTTAAGCTCAAGTACTGGAGGCTGCTCTATAGAAGGAATAGGTCGTTGGATATCTCTATCAAGCTTCTCCAAAGGAGGGCGATAGGCTTGAAAACCTGTCTTTCCTCTCTCGACATGAGCTAGAGCTGTATTAACATCCATATTAAAAGTCTTATTTTCAACAGAAGAGACAAGAACATGCTCCAAGGGCTCAAAATCAGAAAAAGGGGAAGAAGGTATAGAATAAACCTCCTCATCAGCAGAAAGTTCACATACCTCGCCATCCTCATCTAGGAGACTTACCGACCTAACCGAATGAGTTGAGGTGGAGCTGGACTTCATCATCTTTTTCATATCAAATTCAATCTTTTCATCCTCATACCGCAAGGTGATTTTACCATCATGAACGTCAATGACAGCCTTGGCAGTACTTAGGAAAGGACGTCCCAGAATGAGCGGAACCTCTACATCGTCATCCATGTCGAGAACCACAAAGTCTGCAGGAAAGATGAAGCGGTCAACCCCCACCACGAGATCTCGCACAATCCCCATTGGTTTAATCTCGGATCTGTCGGCCAGCTGGAGCTTGAAAGGGACCGGGTGTAGTTCTCCTCCTCTCACCTTCAAGAAGGTGGCATAAGGCATAATGTTGATACTCGCACCCAGGTCACACAGACCACTGCCGCAGTCTACATCCCCAATAAAGCAAGGAACAATGGGATTGCCTGGATCTTTCTGCTTAGGAGGAAGTGCTCGAAGTAAAGCGGCAGAGCATTCCTCAGTTAGGTGGACAGTCTCTTTGTCCTTCTTTTTCTTCTTTTGAGTGAGGAGATCCTTCAGAAATTTTGCATAATTCGGCATCTCCTGTAGAGCATCAATAAGAGGAATATCCAGAGTCAGTTTTTTAAAAATACTTAAAAATTTAGCAAATTGTTCGTCTAAATGCTTCTTTTTCATCCTATTTGGAAATGGAAGTTCTACTTGCTTAGGAGTAGAAGAAGGCACATCAACATGAATAGTAGAGGGAGAAGGGGAAGAATTGATTGGAGCCTGTATCTCCTCAGAAACTACCACTGGTGGGACCGAAGGCTCTGATGATTTATTAGAATGGGTGATCTTTTCACCGGTTTGTTGTGCAGTCACTTGCTCTTGATTATTTCCCAGCTGCTTGCCGCTTCTTAACGTCACGGCTGCACTGAGCTCATCCTCAGGTTGGATTTCCGAGGATGCACCACAGTTGCAGATCCTTAAGGCCTTGGCCGTCTCTCTCGGATTCTGCTGAGGTTGAGATGGAAATGAGCCCGGCTGCCTTTGGTGTTGGTTGGTAAGTAGCTGGTTTATCTGCTGCTCTAGATTTCTTTGACTATCCATCAGGGATTGGTTGAGAGTTTGTTGTTCCTTCTAGGTGGTAGCCATTGAAGTGATTATATCCTGGAGCCTTTCCATTTTTTCATCAGATGCTGATTTAACAGGTGGCTGGTAGGAATTCTGGCCCTGTCCCATCTGCATCTGAGGACGAGCTTGATTGTATGGTTGCCTAGTGAAGCCTGGGGGTCCCTGCACATTACTTTGTAAAAGATTCGAATTTAAAGCATTGTTGGGATTACCATACCTGAGATTTGGATGTTGATTTCGGTTCCAGGGTTGTTGGTAATTCCCTTGCCCTACAAAGTTGGCTTCTTCAGCAATCCGTATCTCCTCCAGATAAGGGCATACTTCAAACGAGTGGTCACCACCACAATGAGAGCACAGAGGCTTAGATGAGGATGAAGAAGCTATCCTCTTTACCTGTTGAGAAGGCTGACCATTAATTAGAAAATCGTCAAATCTTTTACTAGTGAGCTCACTAGTAGAAAAATGGCCATTTTCGGCCCCCCATTTTCGGCGGTTTTCATTTTCGCCGAAAATGTGTGTCGGGTCAGGCTATTTTCGGCGGTTCCTATAAACAACCGCCGAAAATAGCCAACTAAAATGACAATTTTCGGCGGTTGTTTATAGGAACCGCCGAAAATAGCCAAATGAAGCATGATTTTCGGCGGTTCCTATATACAACCGCCGAAAATGGTCATTTTAGTTGGCTATTTTCGGCGGTTGTATATAGGAACCGCCGAAAATCACTCTTATTTCTAATACCCTAGCCCCGACTCGACATTATCAAGCTCTGCTAAACCTCTCTCTTCTCCTCGACCTCTCTACTCCAGTTCGCCCACAAATCGCCCCTTCTTCTCCTCGGTCGCCGCCGCACCACCAGGCTCTACGCCACCGTCGCCGCCGCCGCCTAGTCGCGCCGCTACCCCCGTCTGCTGCTGCCAGAAACCTACGCGAATTAAGAGATTTGGTTAGTTTTTTTTCCGATTCGAAACTTGTAAATTTTGTCGAATTGGGTCCTAATTTGTTGTTTATATGTAATTGTTGATTGATATATGTATTCTGGAGTGTAATTGCTTGATAGGTTTTTTGGAAATACAATATGTGGGCAATTTTAGAAAATATACTATATGCTCGCAAGGTGTTCGATGAATTGCTCTGTCCATTTTCTGTTTATATGTTGTTAAAAATATTGTTAAGGAATTTAGTTAGTTTTTCTGTTTTAGTAGTATTCATATTGTGGAATGGATAATTATGATTGCACTGAATTAGTTGGATGGGTAATTTATGAAAGTATCTAGATGATTTAATTAGTTAATTAAATTTCTAGTTAGTAAATTTAGCTAGTTAGTTAAACTCACTTAGTTAATTTATTTCATATTTTATAATAATTATATTATAGGTAAATGTAAATTAGTGAAACAAGTTGTAAATATTAACAATGATAAATTAGAAGCCAAATGTAAGTAAATAAATTAATTTGTTGTAAATATATATTATTTATATGTTGTTAAAAATATTATTGTTAAGGAATTTAGTTAGTTTTTCTGTTTTAGTAGTATATCATATTGTGGAATGGATAATTATGATTGCACTGAATTAGTTTATTAAATGTGAAGTTGGATGGGTAATTTATGAAAGGATTTAATTAGTTAATTAAATTTCTAGTTAGTAAATTTAGCTAGTTAGTTAAACTCACTTAGTTAATTTATTTCATATTTTATAAAAATTATATTATAGGTAAATGTAAATTAGTGAAACTATTTTATAATAATTATATTATAGGTAAACTCACTTGGTGAATTGACGTATCAATTGTACTGTGTTTTCTTCATTTAGATACTACACAAGATTGGCAGTAGTAGTCGCGTTAGCTCTCATCGTCTTCACTCGCCACCCGCTTCCGCTTGATCCTCGTCCTTCCAAATACCGGTTAGTTTTTTTTTCAACCTAAATCAATTTCAATTTATCATGCATAATTGTTTGTATAATTTGTTGATTACAATATAATAGTTAGTTGCAGGAATATATGTATATATATAACACGATAGAATAACCACAAAATAATGTATATGCCAGCAAGGTGTTCTGTAAATTGTTTGTGTAGTTAGTTTATTTATATTTTAGCTAGTTAGTTGAGTAGGTATACATATATAAATATAACAAAATAAAATAACCAACTATATATATTTTATATATATATATATATATCATCAAGTAGTATATATATTATAGATGTGTATACACATATATATAATATGCATATAACACAACCAAGTAGTATATATAAAACGTATTATTATATTTATAGACTCGCCGTGTACGAACAATATCGATATATCCTTTTCCGAAGATAGGTTAGTTATTGTTATTTTTTATTTAATATTTTAAATGTTAGTTAAGTTATTATACATTATAACACTTTTTTCTAAATATTTTTAAATTTTGACTGGTTGTTTGTAGAATGGACCGTGAATGGATGTACGGTCTGCGAGGGAATTATTTTGAATCGAAAGTGGAAAATGAATTTTGCAAAGCAGCTCTCTATCATCAGAAAAGGATGAACGACACTCACATTCCCTGTCCATGTGCACAATGCGAACTTCGCAACAAATTCCCTAACCTACATGCTATCAGATTTCATCTATCACGACGTGGATTTATGCCAAACTATAAGATATGGTTTTTGCATGGCGAGTCTTTAGAAGCTAGTAGCAGGGTGCATACTTCCACCCAGCAGAACAGTGAAACAAGAAAGGTTACCGATGATACCACATTTCCTAATAATGAGTGTGATCAGAGTGACACTGAAATCAACGATGATAGTGAAAAGATTGAACAACTGAACTCTATGCTGCAAGATGTTGAGGATAATTTCACAGACAAGCCCGATGAATATCAAAGATTAGTTGACGCATCACGGTCCCCTTTGTTCCCCGGATGCACCAAATTTTCAAAATTGACATCCGTGCTACACTTGTTCAATATGAAAGCAAGATTCGGCTGGAGTGATAAGAGTTTTACGGCAATACTAGAACTATTCCACGACATGCTTCCAGATGATAACAATCTTCCTACATCCACTTATGATGCAAAAAAGTTGATGTGTCCTATGGGTGTGGAGTACGAAAAGATACACGCATGTCCAAACAGTTGTGTATTATACAGAGGAGAGAAAAACATTTGAATCAGTGTCCAAAATGTCATTTGTCACGCTATAAACATAAGGACGGCCAATCATCCAATTCTAAGAAAAAAAGTCCTCCAGCAAAAGTCATTTGGTATTTACCCATAATACCAAGGTTCAAACGTCTGTTTGCAAATGTCAGAGATGCCCAAAATTTAAGATGGCACGCAGAAGGAAGGAAAAATGATGATAAGCTGAGACATCCAGCTGATTCACCACAGTGGAGGACTATCGATAGAAGATTTGAAGATTTTGCCAGTGATAATCGAAATTTGAGACTCGGGCTATGTACAGATGGGATGAATCCCTACGGCACTCTAAGTAGTCAACACAGCACTGGCCTGTTGTTTTTTTTGATTTCAATCTTCCTTCGTGGTTGTGTATGAAGCGAAAATACATTATGTTATCATTGTTGATTTCTGGTCCTAAACAACCCGGACATAATATCGATGTATATCTTGCACCGCTGATTGACGATTTGAAATTGCTATGGAATCAGGGGACAATGGTTTATGACAGTTACGCCAGACAAAACTTCACACTTCGTGCCATGTTGTTTTGCACAGTGAATGACTTTCCAGCGTACGGGAATTTATCTGGATACACGGTGAAAGGCACATTTGCTTGCCCAATATGTGAGGACGACACTTGTTCTGATCGTCTAAAGTTTTCTGGCAAAAACGTGTACATGTGTCATCGTAGATTGTTGCCAGCAGCACACCCGTACCGTAAAAAAAGGAAGTTATTCAACGGAAAGACTGAAACACGTGTTGCTCGTATACCTTTGAGTTCTCAAGAGATCTATGAAAAGGTGAAAGACATTGAGAATGTTTTCGGTGTTCCGTCCAAATCTACCCAAAAAAACATCTGGAAAAAATGTTCAATATTTTGGGAACTTCCATATTGGAGACATTTATCTGTTAGGCATTGTCTTGATTTTATGCATATTGTCAAAAATGTTGGTGAGGCTGTTGTTGGGACTTTGCTTAACATACCTGGGAAAACAAAAGACGGAATAAAGGTTCGAAGAGACATGCAAGCTATGGGCATACGTGAGGAGTTGCATCCTCAAGAAAGAGGCAAACGAACATATTTACCTCCAGCATGTTACACTTTGTCTAAGAATGAGAAGATCAGCTTCTGCAAATGTCTTCATTCCCTTAAGGTTCCTACGGGTTATTCATCTAACTGGAAAAGTCTTGTGTCAATGAAGGACTTGAAATTGGTCGGGTTGAAATCTCATGATTATCACGTTCTGATGTTGCATCTCCTTCCTGTTGTCATTCGGGGTATATTGCCGAAGGATGTCCGAAATGCAATTACAAGACTATGTTTCTTTTTGAATGCAGTGTGCAATAAAGTCGTGGATGCTGATACACTTGACAGTCTGCAACGTGATGTTGTTGTTACGATCTGTCAACTTGAAATGTATTTTCCACCCTCTTTTTTTGACATCATGGTTCACTTAGTTGTTCACATTGTTAGGGAAATCAAATTATGTGGTCCAATATATTTGAGGTACATGTATCCGTTTGAGAGATACATGGGAATTTTGAAGGGAAGGATGAAGAATAGATATCGACCTGAAGGAAGTATTATAGAAGGGACAATAACCGAAGAAGTGACAGAATTTTGTACTGAATACTTAAAGGGTGCAGTTGCTATTGGAGTACCACAACCTAGACACACGGGAGGGACAGAAGGTCAAGGTGTTACTGGGAAAAAAATTGTGGCAATTGATTCATCCTCAATGGAGTTAGCACATTTGTTCGTTTTACATCACCTTGAGATTATTGAGCCATTTTTTGAGAAACACATGACTACACTAAGAGGTCAATATCCTGGGAGGAATATTGTTTGGCTGACAAAAGAGCAAAACAAGACCTTTTGTTCATGGTTTAGAGACCATGTTATGAAACTTGCATCACTAGCGCCTGATAATGTAGGTGAAGAGCTCCGTTGGTTAGCTTTGGGACCTGGTTCCACTGCTGTATCTTACGAGGGGTATGACATCAATGGGTTCACCTATTGGACAAAACGACAAGATGATAGATGTTTAAACCAGAATAGCGGGGGTGGTGAAAGTAGAAGCAGCAACAACTCTGTACACCCGAGCTTCAGCGATTTCAACCTCGAGGTTGTATTATGGATGTATTGAAGATATTTGGGAACTTGATTATCAGTTTCAAAAGTTTGTTATTTTCAAATGCAAGTGGGTGGATTACAGACACGGTTATCGGGTTCAGGATGGGTTTAATTTGGTTGATTTATCAAGTCTTGGTCCTACACACGATCCGTTCATATTTCCCAAGGACTGTGAACAAGTATTTTACATAGAAGATCCCATCGATTCTAGATGGTCAGTAGTTTTACCAGGGAAAAGATTTGTGATCACAAATGTTGATCAAGATGTTGAGGACGATGAATTATTATTTGATGAGACACCACCCTTTTCTAACAGTGTTCCTGCCACCAACATTGTCGATATTCCAGACGATGTAGTGTATACTAGGTCTGATCATGATGAGGGTCTATGGGTCGAAAAACCATAAATGATGTGTTTGTTAGGTAATTAAATATTAATTTTTTATGATATCTGATTATGTATTTTTTATATTATTTGTTTTGTTGTTATTAATATCATATTGTTTATCTTGCAGACAGTCAAATGGATGATATGGACGATCCGGTCGGTGAGATTCTGTGTGATGCAGCCCGACCGAGGAAGAGGCAAACACGTGGAGGGAAGGGCCGCATCAAGGGCCCGGACTGATGAGGGGGGTAGTGGCACCGCCGAGATTATATGTCTGATGTGCCAGCTGCAGACACACAAGCAGCTGGACCTTCTGATTCGCAGATCCCAGAGAGCAGGACCGTAAAACCTCGAGGTCCTACAAAAGCTCTGAAGTCAAAAAAGATTGAGTCGAAGCCGCTGCAGTTTAATGAGTATCTACAACCGACTGGGGAATGGGCTGGAGACTTCACTACTGAGCTGGGCATCATAGTGCGAGAGTATTGTGATATCACTCTCTCCTGGCCTCAGGTTGACGAAGGATTGAAGAAGCAGATGTTTGAGATCGTACAGGTAAATAAACAATAGTTGCAGTATTTATTGATACGATTTACAAGTATGCATAACTAACATCCTTTTCATTTATGATGATATGCAGAAACGATATCGAATACCTGTAGAAACCGAGTACTACACCATGGTAAAATCGATGATGCGCAAAAAATTTTCAGATCATAAGCATGATCTGGTCAAATGGTTCATCACCAAGAAGCTTAAGCGGCCTGACGGCGACACACGCCAGCCTTTGGAGATCACAGTGAAGTGTCCAAATGGCATGATTTATATGGTGTATTTCATATATTAATTAGCACTTTTCTTGCTCATTTCTCCACTTCGGTTAGTTTTCCTCATAGTTATGTTTTATTATTATCTCACAAATTTTATGGTTTAACATGAGGAAACCAAGCTGGAAGTAAAGTAGACGAAGAGACGAACGCATAGACGCAAACGGCTCAGAAACGGAGTCCAAACAAAGAATCTAGAGCCGGTAGAAGAAATAAGCCATGTCCTCCTGTTAAGAGGCGGACAAGACACAAGTGTGTCCTCCTGTTAAGAGGCGGACAAGACACAAGTGTCCTCCTGTTAAGAGGCGGACAAGACACAAGTGTCCTCCTGTTAAGAGGCGGACAAGACACAAGTGTCCTCCTGTTAAGAGGCGGACAAGACAGGCGGACAAGAGAGGAGGAGACCGCCTCTAAATGGGCAGACAGCAGAGAGGAGACCGCATGTTATCAGGCGGTCGTGTATAAATGTCGAGCTTATCTTCATCGACCGACTGTCTGCAACTCGCAGCTGCAACTCGTCCACTGTCGCCGGCGCCTACCTTATTTCGCTCCCCGTCTCCAACTCCTGTCCCCTGCAATCAATGCTTCAATCAGTGAGCAATCAATGAGCTCAATTCCTTCACGCGTCATTCACCTCTGTCTGCAATCATTCTTCCTTCTCTGCTTCCTCTTCTTTTTTCTATATAAACCCACGAGCTTCACCCAATAAAACATTCACGAATTCATCAATCGATCCACGACCACTTCACCACACGCCATCTCATTTCTCTTCTCCCGCCTTCTCCATTTTATTTATTTTATAGTCCACCAAATTCACCTCTAGCCCTACGTACACAAATAGCAGAGTGAGAGCAGTGAGTGAGTGATTACGGATGATTTCTATTACTCTCGTCTCTATCTATCTATTTAATATGTTAGGCTAGTTACGTTTACTCTGGGAATAGTTATTATGTATCTGTATTAATTATGCAATATTTCTACTGGTTTATTTATATACAGTTTGTTACGTTTTAAAAGTCATCTCGCCTTTTTAATAGATCTCGCGAATTATTAAATTGCTCTACTAAGTCTTTTGATCAGACCAGGTGATAAATAGACAGGTTAATTAAGGCGTAAAACTGGAGGAAACTTGTTATGATTTAATAAGTTAGTATTCAGTTGCAAATGTAATTCCTCAATACTCCTCTGCCGTTCGCAGGCTTTTGCTTGAACCTTGATTAGAACCTTGCATTACAGGTGAACGAGTCTTATGAGGCTATGACTTAGTCCTTAAGAAAATTACAGGAACCTTGCCAAATTATTAAACCAGTAGAGATAGCTTAATTATGCAGTCTATATTAACCTGACCCAGAGTTCCATTTTATTTATCTGTCAACTTAGTTTATTTTATCTGTCCTTTTTATTCATTTACAAGTCAATTAATCCATCCCCCCTCTTGTGACACGCTTAGGTACTATATGTATATTAGTCCCACGGTTCGACATCCGGTTGCTTACATTTTCACTATACTACTGCGACCGGGATTTATTTGCAGCCCGACGTTATTTTTGGGTTTTAATTTCTTTCTTTTATGTTAATTACACCTGTTCTAACCACTCATTTATAACGTCTGCAAAATGGCGCCGTTGCCGGGGACTAGTTTATTCTAGTCCCTAAGCCCCGGATTATTCACTTGTTATATTAGAATATTTTGTTTATATTATTTTTGTTTGTTGTTTATATTAATAGTCTTTTATATTTTTGTCTATTTTATTTTGTTGTTGTTTATATTAATTATCTTTTATATTTTGTTTATATTATTAGTATGTGTGTTTTCTAATCTGTTATTGTTTCAGTAAGTAGCGTATTCGGAAAAAAAAAGAGACGTGTTCCGAAAAAAAAAAAAAAAAGAGAGAGACGCGTTCCGAAAAAATAAATAAAAAATAAATAAATAATTCTCTTCTTCTCCAATCTGCTCCAACTTCTTCAATCTGTTTCTACTTCATTTTTATATTTTGTTATATATTATATGTTGTTTCTAATCATTTAATTTCCCTATCTGTTTCAGTAGTTTCGTTTTATATACAAAAACAAAAAAAAATGGAAATGGAACAGGTGTACGAGCAAGAGTTTTGCTATTCACAGTATTTATACTGCTCCGTATGTGGAGGAGCTCATGATTATGCAGATTGTCTCTATTGCAAGAACAACTCTGGTTAGAAGATCAACCAGATTACCTGGAGAAACTCGCTCAACCAGAACAGCAACCAAAGGGCGAAATAATTCATGAGGTACAACACCCCACTACGGATGTAAGTTATTCTCTTTCCTTTACAGCCTACCGCCAGTTTCCATCCTTCTTTGTGCTCTATCAAGAAGATGAGGATATTTACATCCTCGAAAATAAAGAGAAGGAATTGCCATCACCTCCCACCAAGATATCCAAACAAAACGCCATTATCACCTTCGAAGAATTAATTTTCTCTGAAGATGATATCGATCAGCGTTCTTTCTACAAGCCTCACCTACAAGAGGAGAATGTTTACATCCTCCAATTTGAGGAAGGAAAATCATCACCACCGGGTCTTCTGTTAGAACTACGTTCCCGGCAGTACCTCCTCAAATACCAGATTTTGTGGAGTATTAATTTTCTTATTTTATATGCCGAGGTAACGTTTTGTTTTGATCCAGGATAACAAAGCAGGCGTCTAGCCAAAGACGTTAAAGAAGGGCAGCTTCCCGGGAGGCAACCCGGGTGTACTTTTATTTTGTTTGCTTTTATGCTCTTTTAATTTTCAGGTTCTCTTTAAATTTTATTTTTGCTAAACTTTTAACCCCGTTTGTAGTATGGTTGATTCTAGTGTCTTCTGCAGGTGCACCTCCATGTGGATACCGCAACCAAGCTACGCTACTTGAGGCTGAAGCTCAAGTGTGGGGGAACTCCTTTTACAACTAGCAAAAATAATATCAGGGGAGTACCAGTTTCTTTAATTATGTTTTTATTTAAATAAAAACTGCAGAGGAGCGTTTATATGCTTAGATGTTTATTTGTGATCTTTGTGTTATCTCTAATTATCTACTTGCCGAAAAGGTCTTCTGAAACCTTCCCTTGTTTTTCTGGTGAACAATGAGGACATTGTTCAATTTAAGTGTGGGGGAGTGTGCCCTTTTCGGTGACATTTTGTGCTTAAAATGTTTAATCTCTCCTTATCATGCGTTTGTCCAATTCAAATATTATGGACCCTGTATATGTGGGTTGTTCTCTTTAAGAATAAATACTGTTATGAATTGTGGGATAAATGGTACAATTTTAAAATTTTGATTACTTTTGAGGAGCATTTTATATGCGGTGTGTGACCAAATGATCTGCAAATGATTGGATTTTATTGCTCAGGGTTCCTTTTTGTCTTCTCTCTTAGGGATTGCTAAGGGGTACTTCTCTGTTTAAAAAGAAAGAAAAAATACAAAATAATAAGGGACTCATGAGACACCATTGGTAACCAACAAAAGAGAGTTGAGTGTTCTTAAATACAAAGGCGTGACGCCTACATTTTCTCATCCCTTATGCAAAAGTGAAACAAATGCATAAATCTATTTTTCCTTTTGTTTTCTCCTCAATGCCCGTTCTTGAGAGAAGTTGGCCATGGTAAAAGTTCTCAAAGTCACCTAAAAGAAACATTGAAGTACCTTGGATCATACCCCAAAACTCTATATTTTATTTTTACCCTGAGCACACCTATGCACCAGCAGTTAATTTTTCACACTCCTCAATAAGTTAAAAAGATCATGTTTATCCTACCCTTCATAATAATATTTGTTAGTATTGAGCATTCCCTACTTATTTGGGTACGTGATTTTGCTTGAGGACAAGCAAAAAGATAAGTGTGGGGGTGTGATAAGTGTCCAAATGAGCATGATTTATAGGTGTATTTCATATATTATATTAGCACTTTTCTTGCTCATTTCTCCACTTCGGTTAGTTTTCCTCTAGTTTATGTTTTATTATTATCTCACAAATTTATTGGTTTAACATGAGGAAAACCAAGCTGGAAGTAAAGTAGACGAAGAGACGAACGCATAGACGCAAACGGCTCAGAAAACGGAGTCCAAACGAAGAATCTAGAGCCGGTAGAAGAAATAAGCCATGTCCTCCTGTTAAGAGGCGGACAAGACACAAGTGTCCTCCTGTTAAGAGGCGGACAAGACACAAGTGTCCTCCTGTTAAGAGGCGGACAAGACACAAGTGTCCTCCTGTTAAGAGGCGGACAAGACACATGTCCTCTTGTTAACAGGCGGACAAGAGAGGAGGAGACCGCCTCTAAATGGGCGGACAGCAGAGAGGAGACCGCATGTTATCAGGCGGTCGTGTATAAATGTCGAGCTTATTCATCGACCGACTGTCTGCAACTCGCAGCTGCAAACTCGTCCACTGTCGCCGGCGCCTACCTTATTTCGCTCCCCGTCTCCAACTCCTGTCCCCTGCAATCAATGCTTCAATCAGTGAGCAATCAATGAGCTCAATCCCTTCACGCGTCATTCACCTCTGTCTGCAATCATTCTTCCTTCTCTGCTTCCTCTTCTTTTTTCTATATAAACCCACGAGCTTCACCCAATAAAAACATTCACGAATTCATCAATCCATCCACGACCACTTCACCACACGCCATCTCATTTCTCTTCTCCCGCCTTCTCCATTTTATTTATTTTACAGTCCACCAAATTCACCTCTAGCCCTACGTACACAAAATAGCAGAGTGAGACGGAGTGATTACGGATGATTTCTATTACTCTCGTCTCTATCTATCTATTTAATATGTTAGGCTAGTTACGTTTACTCTGGGAATAGTTATTATGTATCTGTATTAATTATGCAATATTTCTACTGGTTTATTTATATACAGTTTGTTACGTTTTAAAAGTCATCTCGCCTTTTTAATAGATCTCGCGAATTTATTAAATTGCTCTACTAAGTCTATTTTGATCAGACCAGGTGATAAATAGACAGGTTAATTAAGGCGTAAAACTGGAGGAAACTTGTTATGATTTAATAAGTTAGTTTCAGTTGCAAATGTAATTCCTCAATACTCCTCTGCCGTTCGCAGGCTTTTGCTTGAACCTTGATTAGAACCTTGCATTACAGGTGAACGAGTTCTTATGAGGCTATGACTTAGTCCTTAAGAAAATTACAGGAACCTTGCCAAATTATTAAACCAGTAGAGATAGCTTAATTATGCAGTCTATATTAACCTGACCCAGAGTTCCATTTTATTTATCTGTCAACTTAGTTTATTTTATCTGTCCTTTTTATTCATTTACAAGTCAATTAATCCATCCCCCCTCTTGTGACACGCTTAGGTACTATTATATGTATATTAGTCCCACGGTTCGACATCCGGTTGCTTACATTTTCACTATACTACTGCGACCGGGATTTATTTGCAGCCCGACGTTTTTTGGGTTTTAATTTCTTTTTTATGTTAATTACACCTGTTCTAACCACTCATTTATAACGTCTGCACACAGCAATAACCCAAGAGAAGTGGCAGCAGTTTTATGACAAGAAGATGGAGACGAAGGTACATACTAACTATTAAATAATTAGTATTGTATATACATACAAATAGGTTTACATATGTATATGTTTTTAATCATCATCGTGTACTTTTGTTTACTTGATAATAGGAGTATCGTGAGGCCCAGTCAGCGAATGCGAAGAAGAATGAATATCGTCACTTGCTGGGTGCTAAGGGGTTAACAGAAGAGTTCCTGAGTGGGGTGGCAGAAGGGGAGTTGCCATCGGATGTGAGCACTCTAGATGAGCACCAGAAACGGGTACATTTTGGAAGCTTTCACGCACTAAGAAAGACCCAAAAACTGGAGAGCGTCTGTATCCCTTCGAGAAAACGAAGGAAATTGTTGATAAGATGGTAAGTACTTTGTTTAATCCTTATTATTTTTTCAAATTCAATATTTCAATCCTATAATTATTATAAATCCTATATGCATTTACTTCTAAAGGCTGAAATGAACGAGCAAGCAACCCAAGGGAACTTGGGCTCCTGATCGACATGATGACCAGCTGTCTCGGGCGCTAGGAAAGAAAGATCATCCAGGGAGCAGTGGGGTTAGGGGGGGTTAACATAGGGATAAGAAAAGTATTTGGAAACCCCGGGTCGAGGAAAGGAAGTAGTAATCAGGAGAGGATGATCCCGTATGATAGCATTTACGTGTCCTCAGTACCTTCAAAGATCAGTTGAGGGATGAGATCCTTGCTGAAGTGCGTCAGAGGACTGGTGCACCCCAGCCATATGCTCCTGCTTCTGATCCTTCTTATGGATATGCTCCTGCTTCTGATCCTGCTTCTGATCCTGCTGGACTGCACACAAGCACAGAGTCTAATGATCCGTATCCTTACGCATATATACAGGTAAATTTTTATATCTTTAACTGTTTTATTACTTGTCATATCGTTTATTACTTATTTATCAGTTCAATCATCTACTAATCTGATTAAATTGTAGGATCCAATAAACTGCAACCTCTTGCTCCCGTACAACAATCAAAATATACCAGTTGCAGAAGGAAGAGTGTACATATCACGCTCGAATGACGTGGTCCATGGCATGCCATTACAGCCGTATCACGGGAGAGTGTCTGTGGACGAACCGATTTACACGTGTCCTGATTTAGCACTCCCTGTACCTACGGAGGAGTACAGCACGGTTCGGTCCGCAAAGGGTGCATTTCTTCAATGGCCTGTTCGCCTGATTCAGAAGTGTATGAAGGTACGCCCAATACAACCTTTAATATAGTTATTGTAGTAAATTATAAGTGTGGATGTTCAGTTCATGATTAGTAATGTATATCGATTGCAAATAGGCATTAAAGGAGAAATCAAAGTCTCCTGAAAAAAAGAAGTCAAAGATTACATCTTCTGGATACAGAGCATCCACCAATGTCGTTACCAAACAAAACTTGGTGGATGATTCTATATATGCACGCTTGGGGCCAAACATGAAAGTGTTGCATGATGTGATCCGTGACTTCCCAGCTGATAAAGATTCTTCTTAGCTTTGAACCTGACATTCTTCACTATGAAGAAGTTTTAGAAGTCGACTTGTGGACAAACGACGTGCAGGACGTCCTGAAATCTGACTGGGTGCCTATCACTGTTGTCCACTCATTCATTCTGTAAGTATTAGTCTTTTTTGGTAATTAAGTTATAAAGTGATGCCCTGAAACAATGTTTTACTAATATCTTTTAATTAATGAATAGGTTTTTGCATGAGAAAATGCAAACTTTTTTCTTACCAAGTATGGATTTCTATGTCCTGAGAGAACGTCATACACTGCTGTGACGTCTGATGTACAAGGTAGTAAGCTCTACTTACAGCGTGCGATTGCTAACAGCATCAATGCGAGAAAGAAATATCTCCTGCTGCCCTACCATCAAAGGTAATAACTTGTGTTTATCATTTTAATTCCATTAAGCATGATCTACTTGTTGATTTTGACATTATACTGACATGTTAGTGTTTTGGTATTACATAGTGGTCACTGGGTCCTACTGGTGTTGTGTTTGGATCGTGCACGTATACTATATCTTGATCCGCTTCGGCATACAGTGCCGAATAATATCAAGATAAAGCCACACCTTAACACGTAAGTACATTATAAACCACTTCTTTATGCATTTCAATTCTTTTAATTTAATTTTGTTGTGCATGGATATCCTAATTTTATTAATATACATTTATGACATTTAATGTGCAGTATATATCAAAGTGTTATGATTTCACATCTTGGTATAAGGATAAAAGGTGCTGTCCCCTGGACTGCAGTGAAGGTACATGCATCACTTGTTTTCATTGATAGAACAAATGTCTTATGTAATTAATCCTTTTTCTTTTCTCTGTTTAAGTGTCCACGTCAACCCGGGGGTTCGGAGTGTGGGTATTATGTCATGAGATATATGCTGACATAATCACCCTTTTTGGTGATATCCAGGATCTCTTAGAAAACGTATGTTGAAGTCACATATATATATATATATATTTTTAATTTTAATGTATTTGTTTAATGATTAACTCATTTTGTATTGTTTTGTTTTTCAAAAGGTTTTCTCTAATGTTGGCGAATACGAGAGACAAACGATCAACGCTATGTTGGAGGATTGGGCGGAGTTTGTCTATATGAATTTAGTTTGATTTTCACTTTGTTTTTTCGATCGAATTGTTATTTAGAACGTTAATGTTTAGAAATTTATGGCTAGGTAGATTGTGAAAGATGACCGGTTTGAGTACAATGAATATCTTGGTAGTTGTATATCTATATGGTCATTTGTGACCATTTGAAATGGTTTGTATATGGTCATTTGTGACCATTTGAAATGTGTGTTGTTGTCATTTGTGACCATTTCATCATTATTTTGATATTTTGACAATTCTCTTACAAAGGTGATTGACATCCTCTACAATATGACGTAGAGAGATGTTTGGATATATCTGGATGTTGTATCTGTTATTTTTACAGGTTTGTTGACATATGTGGGATTGTAAACTAAAACGAAAAAAAAAACCAAAAAAAAAAAATATAGACATTTTCGGCGGTTCCTAGTAAGAACCGCCGAAAATAAGTAGAAAATTGCCAATTTTTTACTTATTTTCGGCGGTTCTTACTAGCAACCGCCGAAAATGTCTGTTTTTTTTTACCTCAAAAGCCGTTATTTTCGGCGGTTTTGGCGTTTGGAACCGCCAAAAAGGTTATTATTTTCGGCGGTTATAAAACCGCCGAAACTTTGGAAGGGCTTTTTTCGGCGGTGTAATATTCGGCAGTTTAAAAACCGCCAAAAAAGGGCCAAAAGACCGCCGAAAATGACCCTTTTCTACTAGTGGCTTACCAGTGTGGATTGTTGAGCTTGTGACTCTGCCATCTGCTCCATCCAAGGATCTATATTCCTGCACCTTTTGCACCCATTGTCATAGTTCTGCCACCTTCGGTGCCCCACTGACGGACCTCTTCAATGTACGTCTCCATGGACGCCATGAAATCATTTCCAGATTGGTTGAGGATGTTTCCTCCCAAAGCTGATCTAACTTCGGCTGATGTATATGCTGCAACCCATTAAAGACGTCATAGCAATACGTGAGATCTTGTCGTGATGAGGACACTGTCGGAGCATTTCTTTAAAACGATCCATGCCTCACAGATAGTCTCAGCACCTCCCTGTTTGAAAGCAAGTAAGGCAGCAACCAAATCCTAGTTCTAGAAATAGGATAATATTTTTCATAGAACCTGGTTGCATCTCCTCCCAACTAGTGATAATACCATAGGGAAGACAGTAGAACCATTTCATTGCTGCACCAGTGAGGTGCTAGGAATAAAACTCATTCTAGAATACTCTAGGAGACTATCTGAGCACCAATTTGATCAATATTTATTCGAAATCGGTTGACATGATCTAGGGCCCTTGGGGTTGGAACCGTCAAATGTGCCTGAGGGCATCTCTCGCATGACTTTGTTCTGATGTGAAGGCTTCAGATCCTTCCATTCCTTCATTAAGTCGGGTGGTAGCGTAGGAAGAGCTACTGGGCTTCTTCTTGGAATGGCCGCTGGTCTGCTAAATTGCCTCATTGCTTGGCTACCGTTTGTAGGAGTTGCCATTTGTATTTCTCTTTGGAACCTCTGTTGACGTCTGGCTAGCTGAGCGGTATGTTCGATTTCCGGGTCAAGGATTTTGTCCCAGTCGAGATGAGTGTCTGACCAAGAACGGGTGTACACCATAAATTATCTGCAAAAGAGAAGGACAAAACTCCACAAAAGTTTGCAAGCAGAGTAAAATGAAATAAAAGTAGTATAGCTAAATAAAGAAAAATTAACTTAAATTAGAAAAAAATAAAAATAGATAGATACAATAATAATAGTAATAATAATAGAAATCAATAATTTTTTTTTCTTAATTAAAAAAAATAACCCAAGCTAAGGACTAGACATGAATCTAGTCCCCGGCAACGGCACCAATTTGCAAACGATAAATTTGATATATTAAATACTAAGAAATTAATCCTAGAAAATAACAAATCAAACGACCGTCAGGTTGCAAAAATCCTGGTTATTGTAGTAGAGTTTATAGGAAACCAGGTATCGAACCGTGGGACTATATGAAAAATAATCTAGTCTTAACAAAGGTTGTAAATCAAGGGGGAGTTGTTTGTTTTGATTTGTAACTTAAAAATAAAGACAACAAAAAATAAATAACAGTTAAGAATTAAAATAACAGAATATTAAAAGTGGTTGTGAAATGGAAGAACGGACTCTGGGGTCAGGTTTTACTCGTCTGATTAATTAGGCTATTCTACCGGTTTAATTAAGAATAAATTGGCAGAATTCCTTTTAAAGTCAGATTTAAATCCTAAATCCTAATAACCTTGTTTACCAGAACATGCAAGATCTGATATAGACTCAAGCAAAACACATGTAAACGGCTAAGTAAAAGAAAATATGTTTTTGCATCTGAAATACTAGACTTATTCAACCAGAATAAGCTTTTCCACAGACATAACAATTAATATGACCTATCCATTTATCACGGACCTGATCAAAATAGACTTCGTAAGGCAATTCAATAAACTCATGTAATTTATTGTAAAGCGAGAGAATAACATTAATTATTCAAATTATAATTAATTTAAACCGGTAAAATAAATTGCATAATTAAAACAAACTAATAATAACCATTCCCCAGAGTATAATATTCTAGCCTGACATATTAAATAAATAGACAGATACAAGAGTAGAAGAAATCATCTGTAGTGGACTCCTGAATTTACTCTGCTATCTTTAATATAGACTAGAGGTTGCAGTAGTTGGATAATATTTGTGGAGAATATGTAAATAGATGAAAGTGTGTGGTGGAAAATGGAAAATAAATTGGAATATGTGGTGGAAGTGAAAATAAAATAAAGATGGAGTGGTATGTGTACGTGGGATAAGGAAATGGAAAATGAGAAAGTGAAATGGTGGGGAAGATATATGGTGGTGTGATCTGCGATGTTGTGGAGCAGATGGAGTTTTGGGTCTGATCATCGATGATTTTGAAGCAGATGGAGCTGGGTTTAAATAGACTGAAGAAAGAAGAAAAAGACAAGGTAATAGACAGGCTGGTAGGTGAGTAAATTGGGGGAGAGATTTCAATCAGACGGTGGCACCGAAAACTGCTACAGTCTTTCCTTTTCTGCTTCGCGTGCTGGAACAGAGGTCTGCAAAATATGCGTGCCTACAAATAAAGAAGTCTGCAAAAGCAAACTTCCTTCCTTTTTAATTTTTTTATTATTCTTTTCATGTTGTCTGCACACACACGTAGCATCACTTTTGTTTTGATTTTGATTTTTAAAATTTTTTTTTCAATCACGCGTGAACATTGACGTTTGAATTTTTAATTTTTTTTTTAAACACGCGTACAGATTTTAATTTTTTTTTAACTTCCGGCGCCTGATTGATTTTGATTTTTTTCTTTTTTACAAAACTTTCACGCGGACGTTTGAAGTCCTCTTCTTCTTTTTTTAATTATTTTTTATTAAATTATTTTCAGCTCCAGTCTTCTCTTGACAGTCCTTAGATTCTTCGTTTGAGCTCCGATTTGTTCCCCGTTTGCGGCGTTGGAAAGCTCGTGAGGAGAACTATGCATTTCTACCATCATTTCCTGATTTTATCATATAAATTGACATCAGTTCTTGCCCAAAGTAAGAGTCATGAAAAACATAGGATAAGTGTGAGAAGTACGTAAAAAGTTTCACAAAATAAGGATTTAGCACCTATAAAACTATATAACTTTCACACTTATCACAAGGCAACAACTTTCTTGCCTCGTCCAGAAGCTCTCTTCTGACTCATCACTCCTTGCAAGGCATAGGGCTTTGAATCTTGGTTATATGGAAATCTCGGTTGACGCCGCCAGTCTTGATACCCACAGGCATCTGGGCTTGGGTTTTATGGCAACGTGCAACGCCACTCACTCTCGCGGGTGTCCATGGCTTTATTGCAAATCTCCTTCCCTCGACCGCAGAGTGCCTTGTGTTGCAATTTGCAATCCGTCATGCACGTTTGGAAGGTTATTCACGGTTACGTCTTCTTGCCGACTGTCAACGGATGATTTGTTATCTCACTGGATCAGCATCGACTACGTTGCGTTGCGAATCCACGAAGATTCTAGATGAAGTTTTGGCGGATCTCCATGGATTCCAGGACATTGCATGGTTTACATACCTCGCATGGACAACTTAGTGGCACATAGCTAGCTTCTCATGCTAGAAAATCACAACATAATTGTTGTTGTTGGAAAGCGTCTGACTTTCCAAACTTTGTACTAAACTATTGCACTTAATCAATATAGTTCCTTGGAGTTATCTCCAATATTTCCTCCTCCGAACCAACCTGGCTTCTGTAGAAGAGCTTGAGCCCTTTACCATTCGCAGACAATTCGCTGTGTTTTTCCCTCCCTTCCCCTCTTGCTTTGTGTTCGGCTTTGAATTCGATTTCTGACGAGCGTCTCAGTGTTTCTCCCTCCCTTCTCCCTCTTGATGCGCCATTTCTCTATACGTATACCGTGTGTGTTCCTTTACCGACATCGACAACCGGTACTTCAAAATCAAAGGTATTTCTCTCTCACTCAAACCTTAAATATCTAGCTATGGCGTCCTAGTTTCTCACTCAAAACCTAACCTTCTATCCATTACAAATCAATTTTTGGTGCCTGTTTCTATTCATGTCTATGCCTATGTGATTTGGTGTTGTAATAGCTTGAGCATGTTTTTTATTTTGTCCTTGGAAGTTTAGACTACGCAGTTCAGGTTTGGTTTTGGGGTAGCCTTTCCATCATATTGGCTCGAGTGACATCGTTTGGAGCATTGGTTGTAAACCCAATTGTTCAGTGGACTTATTAACCGAACTAACATGACTGCTTATTAATGGTGGCCACGGTTCCGGTTCCGCCAGTTCGGTTCCACTGGTTCCGGTTCCGAGATATGTGTATTCAAGTTTGGAACTGGTCAGGGGCGGTTCCAGGTGTGGTTCCGGTTCTGAAGGTATTCGCTTCAGATTCGCGTAAAAAAACCGGTTCCGACCGGTTCCATAGCGGTTCCGGCTCTGGTTCCGGAGCGGTTCTGGCGGAATCCGGCCAGTTTGGACCAAAATGACGTCGTTTTGCCAGTTGACCAACGGCTAATTGACTGGTTCCCGAGCGGTTCCGGTTCCGGTTATGGGTTCCGAATCCAAGGGCGGTTCCGGGCGGTTTCAGGCGGTTCCAGGCGGTTCCGGGCCCGGTTCGGTCCGAATCTCAAAATGTGTATTCGTATTCGCTTCGCATGTAGGCGGTTCCGGTTCTGAATCGTTTCTGGGCCGGTTCCGGGTAGAACCAGAACCGATGGCCACCATTACTGCTATGCTCTAATTCAATCCATTTCCGTGCTATTTGCTAATGGAATAATTGTAAGCTCATTGCCTCTTGTAATCTGTAGCTTAACTACAAATATTTTTATCATACTTAACAATTGGAGTGCACATGTCTGTATATGAGTGCAGATGGGTGGTTTCACTCTTTTAGGAACTTATAAGTTTTCATTTCTTACTTCAATGTTTTAAAAGTTGCACATTTCTTGCAGTTTTAAGTACATTGATGTGGAGATACACATTTTGTCTGATGTGGTTCTTTCAGTTGGAGTTATTGGCCGATTGTTTTCCTCATCCATTTGAGGATATTTTTGTCTTAAATGATCATGTCTCGGATAAGAAGAAAAGACATTGAATTCGATCTTGTGAAGTGATGAACAAAGGTAGCAGTTGTAGCTCCTATAGATACCAAGCAATAGATTAGCTGAAATAAAAAGGAATATATAAGACATCTTGTTAAGACCAATTGAAGTAGTTCCTTCAACTTAACCTTAAAATTCTATCTGATTTCAAAAGTCCACAAACTATTCATATGGAGAAGAAAATTAACTTAATTTTAGAGATGTTGCCCCTTTCTGATTTTAATCTTCACCCCTCTCTATTTAGATGCATTGAAAAGTGTGCTTTGTGTTGTCAGATTGAATTATATGTAAGTTTCAATATTGTTATTACATTTCTATCATGTATTTGTTAGTTGGCTTGGTATTCATGTTTCATGGCTGTTTTTTCTTATATTAACATAGCTTGATTATTTTCTCCTGTACTGATAAGAGTTGCTCTTTAGGTTCCACTTAGGATCAGGTGTGTATACATATTTGTCTTGGACTGTTGGCCGTTGTCCCAGCTCTACTGTTTACAGTAATTTGGATGAATCACCTCTTGTTAAGATACTTATTCGTATTTCAGTTTCACACACTTCTGAAAAATATACTTCATGCTCTTTAGCTGCTAAAATCTTGTTTTTGTTTTCTTCAAAGCTCACTGAGAAGTCTAGGCTGTTAATGCTCTGCTCGCCATCAAATCCTACAGGATCTGTTTATCTGAGACATCTACTTGAACAGATTTTTGAAATTGTAACAAGGCATCCAAGACTTTTGGTATTATCACTCCCTTGTAGAATTATCTACAAATAGGATGTCCAATTGTGGTGATTATTAATAGAAAATAGTTATTGGTTGATGCAGGTGATATCGGATGAGATATACAAACACATCATTTATGCACCAGCCACTTATACGAGCTTTGCATCATTGCCAGGGATGTGGGAAAGGACTTTAAATATCAAACTTGTGTGAGATGTTGGTTTCATCCCACATCGAAAGTGGGCAAACAAAGGGGCACTACCTTTGTTATAAAAGGAAGTGTTCACCTCACTTCTTATATCATCCCAACAATTAGCAACTTCTTCTGTATGCTAAATTGTAATCTTCTCTCTATATCTCTTAAAGTAAATAAGAGATTTCTAGTAGTGTCCGAGGAAGTAGGCAAATTGGCTGAACCTCGTAAAATTCCGATGTCCCTTTTATAGCTTTATTTAGCAGCTATTGTGGGTAATTTTGTAGTGCTTTATTGTGCTAAGAAATTACAGTCAGGAAATTCTGTCTAAGGAGAGTGGTACTTAAGCGGGACCATTGTGACCCCACCACGAGGGAATTTTCCTGTACGGAGTGAGTCTAGTACAATAATTTACTTTTACCCAGTCGCTTCCGCAACAAGTGGTATTAGAGCCAGGTTCTGTCTTAGTATGCTCTGTGGTTGCAGCTAGGCTGATCTTCCACATTAGAAAAGCGTTCCTTTGTTCAGTTGATACGTTGTAGTGTGCTAGATGAAAATTGGAGAAAAAATGGAGGATCTCAAATTAAAGACCCCGGAGACAGCGTCATCAACTTCCTCATCATCGATTTGGACAAGAAGGGTGATGACTATGCTAAGTTTTCGGTGGAGACATTTGATGGTACGGGCCATTTTGGCATGTGGCAATGCGAAGTCCAAGAAGACGCTCTTTCAGCAAGGTTTGACATCGCCATTGAAGAGACAAGACCGGAAGACATTCAAGAGAAGGAATGGGAGGCCATGAATCGAGCAGCTTGTGGTACAATTCGCTCCTGTCTGTCGAGAGAACAAAAATATGCGCTCTTAAAGAAAAAATCTGCAGGGAAATTGTGGAGGGCATTGGAGGAAAAATTCATGAAGAAGAGTAGTCAGAATAAGCTTTTTATGAAGAAAAGGCTATTCCGCTTTTCGTATGTTTCGGGGGACCACAATGATAACCACATCACCAGTTTCAATCAACTAGTAGCTGATTTGGTAAACTTGGATGTGACATTCAAGGATGAAGACTTGGCCTTAATGTTGTTGGGATCTCTTCCTGATGAGTATGAGTTTCTGGAAACAAATCTACTTCATGGGAAGGACGATATCTCTCTGAAAGATGTCACTGCAACACTGTACAGCCATGAATTGATAAGAAAAGAAAAGAGGGCTGGTACTGATGAAGCAGCAGAAGCATTAGTGATGAGAGATCGTTGTTCCGCTCAGAAAAAGGGAAGAAAGGATGGTCAAAATCGAAAACCAAGCTTGGCAAAGATGAATGCGCCCTTTGTCGAGAAAAAGGACATTGGAAGAAGGACTGTCCAAAACAGAAGAAAGGCAAAGCTGTTCAAGACGTATGTGTAGCTGAATACGACAGCGAAGGATCAGGACTATCATTGGTGGCATCGACTTCAAAAATTAACCAGGATGAGTGAATTCTGGATTCAGGAGCAACCTACCATATGTCACCCATTCGAGATTGGTTCTTTGATTACAAAGAACTAAAAGGTGGAACCGTTTTGATGGGACAATAGCCCATGCAAAACAATTGGTATAGGCTCAATCAAGTTGAAGAACCATGAAGGATCAACCAGTTTTAGAGAAGTTCGGCATGTTCCAACTTGACCAAAATCTCATTTCTCTGGGACAATTGGAGTCGAAAGGATTCTCATGGGCCGCTAAAGATGGAGTTCTAAAGGTCGTTTCCGGAGCACTGACGGTGATAAAAGGCACCAGAAGAAGCAATCTGTATTACTACAAGGGGAGACAGTAGTAGGAACAGCAGCAGTTGTGTTGGCTCCCAAGGAGAACGGTGACTCTCAGTTGTGGGCACATGCGACTAGCGGCATGCCGGAGAGAAATCTTTACAGATTCTTGCAAAGCAGGGATTGCTGAAAGGCGTGAAGGCTTGCAAGTTAGACTTTGTGAGCATTGCGTTCTCGGGAAGCAAAAGAGATTGAAGTTTGGCACTGCCATCCATAATACGAAAGGTATTTTGGATTATGTCCATTCTGACGTTTGGGGACCCGCCAAGACACCTTCCTTGGGTGGGAACCGCTACTATGTGACCTTCATGGATGATTTTTCTCGAAGGGTTTGGGTGTATGCCATGAAGACTAAGGATGAAGTGATGGGATCTTCCTAACATGGAAGAAGACGGTCGAGATGCAAACAGATCGTAGGATCAAGTATCTCCGGACAGATAATGGGGGAGAGTAAAGAGTGATCCATTCTTGAAGGTTTGCAAAGACGCGGGAATCATCCGACACTTCACGTCAGGGAACACCACAGCAGAATGGAGTGGCAGAGCGAATGAACCGAACATTGCTGGAGAAGGTTCGATGCATGTTGTCAAATGCTGGGCTGGGTAGACAATTTTGGGCAGAGGCGGTAACATTGCAGCCATATTGTGAACCGGTTACCGTCATCGGCTATTGGTGGAAAGACACCGCTTGAGGCATGGTCTGGAAAATCAGCTACTGATTATAGTTCTTTGCGAGTGTTTGGTTTTTGGCTTACTACCATGTGAAGGAATCAAAATTAGACCCAAGGGCAAGAAGGCTCTATTTATGGGGATTGCGTCTGGGGTAAGGGATACCGGTTGTGGTGTCTAGAAGCAAAGAAGACAATCATTAGCAGAGATGTTACCTTTGATGAATCTGCGTTGTGGCAAAAGGTGACAGAAGACTCCATCCAGACAGAGGGAACTCAGAATCAGGTGGAGAAAGCACCAAAGCAGGTGGAGTTCGAGAAGGAGATATTTGTAAACCCAACAGTTGGAGATGATAGTGACTCTCAAGGAGTAGATGAGTCAGATGGGAAGCTCCAACAACAGAACCAGATCCGATTGCAGTAGGAAGACCCAGAAGAGAGATCCGTAAACTGGCTGGCTCGCTATACGATATGGTGGCTTATGCACTTCCAGTTGTAGATGAAGGTGGTAACCTACTTTCCAAGAAGCAAATAAAAACTCGGAAAGTAAGGAATGGAAAGGTTGCCATGGAAGAAGAAATGAATTCTCTTCACAAGAAAACACGTGGAAGTTGGCACAACTACCAAAGGGCAAGAAGGCAATTGGTTGCAAATGGTGTTTGCAAAAAAAGAAGGAACTTCAGGTTGAAAACAGTGTCCGCTACAAGGCTAGGTTGGTGGCCAAAGGGTACACAGAAGGAGGGAATTGATTACCATGAGGTATTTCTCCAGTAGTGAAACATTCCTCCATCAGAATTCTGTTGGTGTTAGTAGCTGAGCTGAATTTGGAATTAGCCCAACTTGATGTGAAGACCGCGTTCTTACATGGCGATCTGGAGGAAGAGATCTATAGGACTCAACCAGAAGGATTTAAGGTTCGTGGTAAAGAATATTGGGTTTGTAGTTGAACAAATCATTCTACGGGCTGAAGCAGTCTCCAAGGCAATGGTACAAACAATTTGATTTGTTTATGAAAGGACAGAGGTACACAAGAAGCAAATATGACCACTGTGTATATTTGCGCAAGCTACATGATGGGTCTTACATCTATCTACTCTTGTACGTTGATGACATGCTAATAGCTTCAAAGAATCAGTCAGATATTGATAGATTGAAGGCTCAGTTAGCTCAAGAGTTTGAGATGACGACTTGGGAGAAGCTAAGAAGATTCTCTCGGATGGAGATAGCAGAGACAGAAGGAATGGCAAGCTTTGTTTGTCCTCAGAAGCAATATCTGAAGAAGGTGCTACAAACATTTTGGTATTAACGACATACAAAACCTGTGAGTACCCCGCTTGCTCCTCATTTGAAGCTTAGTGCCCAATTATCTCCAAAGACTAAAGAAGATAGACTATATGGCTAGAGTCCCATATGCAGAAGCAGTTGGTAGCTTAATGTATGCCATGGTGTGTACAGGCCCAACATTTCATAAGCAGTTGGAGTTGTGAGCGATATATGCATGATCCTGGCAAGATCATTGGCAAGCTGTGAAATGGATTTTACGAGTATATTCAAGGTACTGTGGATATGGTCTGCTATTTGAGAAGGATGTTACAGGGTGGTCCAAATGTGGTGGGTATTGTGATTCCGACTAAGCGACGATCTATACTGGTTACTTGTTTACTTTAGCCAAGGCACCAGTAAGTTGGAAATCTACCTTGCAGTCTACAGTTGCTTTGTCTACGACTGAGGCGGAGTGCATGGCTCTGACAGAGGCTGTGAAGGAGGGTTTGGCTTCATGGGTTGCTTAAAGACTTGGGAGTGGTCAGAGGCACATCACGGTGCACTGTTGAAACACCCTGGAAAATCCTAGTTATAAAATATACCTTCTTTGATTTTATGTGTGAAAATTGTAGACATGTATACTAACAGCTATAGATACCGACTGTAATTTTTACAGTGACATGTAAATTTATACCGACGGTAATATTAAAATATGTCATTATTACAGTGACATGTTAAAATGCGTCATTGTTACAATGACAAACTAGTTTATATTACCGGTTATAAATATATAACTAGCCATTTATCTTTGTGTAACCGTCACATATACATGTACCAATTAGTTATTTTGTACTTTGTGATTATTACCTATACTAATCTTATCAGCTATATAACCGCTTTCCTTGTTGTATGTACATATTTATGTGCTAATAAAGAGATAAAATAATTTAGCCCGTTGTATTGCCATTACCGATATCATATTGTGATATTTAATATTCTTGTCATCTTGTAACAACTAATGATTCCAGCCCCTTCAAAACCGTTTGCAAATAGGTATAATATGCTAGATTGTCTTTATGTGATCACTACATTCTGATATTAATCAGCAAATCCAAGCAAAGTATTGCCGCTGGTTCAGCTCCTTCATTATCGATTTCTTATTGTTACAATGAACACCTGTCTTCACATAATTTGTGTAAAGTTAGAGCTGATACAGTTCAGCCAAGAAGTACTGTACTTCCCCTGCCTAGTCATTAGCTAAATGTCACAACCTGAGTTAACCAACAAACTAACCAATGGAAATGGAACAACAACAAGCAAGAGGTAGCATTCTGATAAAACTTATCTTGTTGAATGGAAAAGTCATTTTTTTTTCTGATTGTTTTCAAGTGAGTCGGCAGCTCATTCTCTCTATCCCTGAACGTCTTCCCTCCGCCTCTTCTTTTCACTCACGCAAGCATCAAAGTAATAGAGGTAACTGAAGCAAAAAGAAAACACACTGCAAAGTTAGTTTAGTACAAACCAAGAGTATGCTAGTGGGGTACTCGTTGCTGTTTTGCGCAAGTTTAAGGAATAAAATCTGGAAATTAATACATAGCAAAGAAGAGAGGTGATTACCGCGGCAGCAGGCTAGAAATGGTTTGTTGGTTGCTGTTTGCGCTAAGTACAAGAGGAGAATCAAGTCCAAGTACTGAGAATTGAGGAGAAGAAGGAAGGGACATAAAGCTGTAGAAATATTAGGAAAACTAGCAAGAATGACAAGAAAGAACAAGGTAACTACCTTGATCAACAAGTTTGTAAGTCTGATTTTTCCTTGGCTGAATAAACGGTAACTCCACATGTACAACCAAGATGTTAAAACAAAAAGACTCGTTTTCTATGTGTTGATGTTATTGGTTTTGCTGTACCGATTTGCTACCATTATATTGTTGAATTATTGATCGAGATTGATTTAGCTAGTTGATTTAGAGTTTTCTTTTAGTTAGTAGTCCACTGCTAGTAATAGCTGATAGGATGGGTTAGTAGTAGTTGCTGTCGGTAAAAAAACAAAGGGAAAAAAAATAGTGCTGTCTGTTTGTAAAGTAAGTATGAACTGGGTAAGAAAAAAAAAGACAGGTGGGATCGAGTGGGTAGTTTACGAATGCGTGTGTGAACATATATATATGCTTATCGATAATGGGGGATAGCAGCAAATGGGACGTCTGTTTGTGTGCGCATATATATATATGCATATTGATAAAGGAGGATAGCAGCTAGGAATTGTTTATGAGTGTGTATACATCTATATGTATAACAGTAACGGAAGGTAGCAGGTAGGAAAAGAAAGTGACATATGAGATTCAGAAAAGAAGGCCTCGAGTGTGAAGTATATATATATATATATATATATGCAAATCGATAACAGGGACAGTAGCTAGAAGAGTAACAGGAAGATGAGATAGGGAGTTCACTTTTAGCTACTGTAAGTTCCTGTTATCTCAAGTTAAAGTCCAAAAAAAGAGCTACTGTAAAGTTGTATACTGTGTGTGTATATATATATAGGCATGACGGTAACCAGCATAGCAGTCAAGAAAGAAAAAAAAAAGTCTGTGAGTATACATGTATATCAATAACCGAGCATAACAGCTACTGTGAGTGTACATTAATATGTGTGTGTGTATACATACATTTATGCATAGCGATAGTGAGGAGATAGCAGTTAGTCATGTCTAGCTACTGTAAGTTTGTAGTTGTGTGAGTGTAAATATATGTATATACATACGCATAACACAAAAAAAATGAAATATACCTTTGTACATAAATTGTTACAGTGATAAATTGTAAATGATATTGTGATACTTCGGTTTAATTTTTTTTTGATCAGGGGGCTACAAAAGTAGCGAAAATTAACCAGTAGACTGGTTTTACAGGAAATCTCCTCGCCAGGGGCCATGTAATTAACATGACCCACTCAAAAGTAACCTCAAACACGGTCAAGTAACGACAAAATAAACACAATAAATACACACTACAGTTGTTTCTAGCATATAAAATTCCTCCGGTCTAGTATGCATATGCATATTAAGTGGTCCTATCCTGCACTGTAGTTACCTTGTGCATTTGTTAGAAAATCTCTTCATTTCATATTCCTTTCTCCATTGGACTCGCCTGTTGCCTATCACCTATACCATTAAAATTCTGGATCTTGATACTTCGGTTGAATAAATGTTATGATTGGTTGTACTGATGTACTATGATGCTATAATTTATATTTTGGTAACTTGAGGTAATAAATGAGGCAAGGAAGTGCCTAACCATTTGTTAAAGTGACTGTTGATTAGTTACCTTGGAAATCGACTGTAAAATTGTAGTTGTTCATCGTTGTTGTTATGTTTGGCCAAGAAGGGTGTGCTTGTGTGTGGATTGATTTTCTTGTGTCTTAAATACCATTGTGGTTTATATTGGTTATGTGAAGCTAGATGATTACTTGGCTTGATGAATTTGGTGCTCCTGTTGAGATGTACCTAAGTGTACAGGTGTTTACCGTGGATAATAATGTTTACTGTTGTGATGCTATTTCTGTCCAGCGGTTACTATGGTGCTTATATTGACCTTATGTGCTGATTTATCTTGTGTTTATGAATATGGAAGTGAGGTGTAAGGCAAGGTTGTGCCTAAGCTAAGTGGTAATGTGTTTATGAAATATTACTCCTACCAATGTATTGGAGTTTACTGAGACTGCCCCTACCAGTGTATTGGGGTCTTTTATTATTTGCTCCTACCAATGTATTGGAGCTAAGCCATCATGATCTACTCTATGGACTGATGATTCATAGGGGGTGTGCACACTTAAGGACATGGGGTGAGGTGAAGAAATATTATCCGAGGGGTCGAGAGTGTTAGTGCTCTATGTCGAAAGACCGATTGCCCGAGGACATGTGGAAATTGTATCATGGTGTTGAATGTTGTACTCAGTGGATCTTGACATTGGCTATATTGCCTGCTGATTGATATTGATTATTTTGATGAATGATACTTGGTAATATGTTTGAATGATCATTTATGCACCTTATGTTAAGGTAAGCAACAGGTGGTGCTAATTTGTGGTTTTATGTGTTAACCTTATTGTGGTTTTGCTACACTATTGTCCTGCTGTCATGGTTGTACTGCTCCACTACCTTTGTTGTTATGATTATGTATTCTTGGAGTTTTATAAAGTAAAATGTATTTTACATGTTGTGATGGGAGTTACTCAGCGTTGCTGATTTTGGCGTTATGCCCTGTGGTCTTTTCTCTGTGATTGTATGAATGACCACAGGTACAGGAAATGATGGTGTTTTCCCCTAGTCATGAAGTTGCATGAGAGAGTGAAGCTAGAGAGGAATAAAGTTGAAGTTAGAAGGCGATGTAATAGTTATTTTCATTAAGTTCAGCTTTGTTTTGAAAGAGATGTAGTTGATGTTAACGAGTAAAGGTTGTCAAATTTAGAAGATGATTTTGGAAGTTGAAGTTGATTAATGTTATATTCTGAATATATTAAAGATTTAAAAGTATAACTTATTTTGGAAAGAGATAGTAGTACTTAGCCTTAGCACTCACTAGTGAGTGAGTGTGGCGGTAGCACCCCGGGTTGAGTTTGTAGTGTAGTAAGTCTTTCGCTGTATTGTGTTGTTCAAAAAAAAATTAGGTCTGAAAATCGGGTGTTACAACTGTGACAGTCAAAGTGCTATTCATTTAGCAAAGAATCAAGTCTATCATGCAAGGATGAAGCATATTGATGTTCGCTATCACTTTGTGCGGGAGATACTCGAAGAAAGGGATATTCTTGTTCAAAAATTCGGATGACTGAGAATCCTGCAGACATGATGAGCAAGGTGGTGACCGCAGTCAAGTTCAAACATTGCTTGGACTTGACCAACATCCTGCATATTGAAGATGGCGCCTAAAAGGCGCAATTGTAGACACTACCAAGTAGGTTTGTAAGAGAGTTTATTTTGGTTAGTGGGATAAACCAAGGTGGAGAATTGTGAGATGTTGGTTTCATCCCACATCGAAAGTGGGCAAAACAAAGGAGCACTTCCTTTGTTATAAAAGGAAGTGCTCACCTCACTTCTTATATCATCCCAACAATTAGCAACTTCTTCTGTATGCTAAATTGTAATCTCTTCTCTCTATATCTCTTAAAGTATAAATAAGAGATTTCTGGTAGTGTCCGAGGAAGTAGGCAAATTGGCTGAACCTCGTAAAATTCCGGTGTCCCTTTTATAGCTTTATTTAGCAGCTATGGTGGGTAATTTTGCAGTGCTTTATTGTGCTAAGAAATTACAGTCAGGAAATTCTGTCTAAGAAAGTGGTACTTAAGCGGGACCATTGTAACCCCACCACGACCTGGGAATTTTCCTGTACGGAGTGATTTTCTAGTACAATAATTTACTCTCTTACCCAGTCGCTTCCGTAACAACTTGTACATCTGATCCGTGCAAATCTTCAGACCTAGACTAACAGTTTGAATTTCTCTGTTCTCAGGTTTAGATCATTTCTGATCGACTACAGTGGGCACTAGCTAGTATGAGCCAACAGTTTCTGGTCGTATCTAGCTACTGAAGTCTTATTTTCTTATGGGATGCTTTTATTCAAAGAGACCTGCTACCCCGGGATACGAGGACCCTGTTAAACTGGCCTTTGAAACTCCCTGTCAGTGCTTTCATCACCAAGGAACAGAATCTACTAACAGTCATTATCAGAATCCATTGTCGTTATGGTTTATTCTGTATCTATAATATTCTTTTATTTTCCTTTCATGTTTTTTGACAGTCACAGTGAGTGAAGTAAAGGCCTTACATGAACTATTTACCAAATTGAGTCACTCGATATACGATGATGGATTGATTCACAAGGTATGTTTCACCAAAAACATAATTCTGATCCTGTGGAAAGGTGACCCGAACAATACGGCTGAAGGGGGAATTCCTTGACATCAATATCTTGCTAATTTTTAATACTTTTTTTTCATTTATCGTAATGGAGCTCGCACCACTTTCTTAATTTGGGTGATATAGTTTTTGTCTCTGACTCACAAGCGTCCTTGAGATGATTACACTTGGTTTTTCTGTAGGGTTTGGTGAGGATCTTTCTTTAAGAAATCTCCAGCTACAAGTTCCAAGCAGGAGGATACAAATGCAAATACGGTGGATGTCTCAGTTCGTGAGAAGTTGCTCAACGAGCAACCTGATCTTTTACATCAGTTTGGACTTGATCTACTCCATGTTTTAGTTCAGGTTAGTTTTGGTTAATACCCAGAAAGAAAAAAGGCAGATTGACATGGTCATCAAAGTTTAAAGTATATTCTGTATTCTCAACAGATATATGGATGGCCCTGTTCATCACAAATTCCTCTTAGTTATTGGAAAACTGATGTACTACTCCCTGTTTTATTAATTATTTTTTTATTTGATCAGTATCCCAATCAATGAATCAATCCCATGATATATGACAATGATAATACCCAATATTTTAACATAACTGGTGCTACCGTTTTCTGGGTTTCTTCTATTCTTTCCCTTTCTCTGTCGGAGTTTGTTAAATTTCTCCTTTTTTGTTTATTGAGTAGTCGACCAGCAAAATAATAGAGAAGGACGGATGTTGATTTTTATTGACAGTTCAGGTACGAGTGAAGGGAAACCAAAGAGAGTACCATTTACTATCTTTAATTCATCAATTATAATTGTTGGCATTTGCAAAAAACAAAACCAACTCAACACAGCGTTGGTGAACTTCGAAGCCTTGGCTTGAAGCCTGATATCTTAGCTTGTCGTAACACTACGGTTTGTTTCCCTTAGAATTTCAGCTGTGTATTTAGTAAACTTCTTTTTTTTTGTCCTTCTGCATTTGGCTTATTCCACTAACTTTTTGTTTCAGATCTTTATGATATTTGCAGGTTCTAGATGAAAGTATAAAATCTAAGCTATCATAGTTCTGCCACATACCGGTAATGTTGTAATTTGGATTTTTTGATTTGTACTTTTGCTTAAAACTCTTTCGGGAATTATATGGAAATTAATACCTTGTGTTTTTATCAGGTGGGAGACATTGCGTCAATGTATGATGTTCCTAACATTTGGCTCATTCCATTGATTTTAAGAGTAAGAATGGACGGGTACCTAGGTTAGAAGAATATTGACTTTGGAAAGCAATGACCAAACTTTATGACACGCTACAAGATCCAGTAAGTCCAAATTGATACTTAAGTTCTGGTCATTTGATTTCTCATTCTTTTGTTAGCTTTTCTTGACAATTTTCTTAACTTAGGAGGTGAGAATAGCCTTGGTAGGGAAATACACAGGACTTTCAGTTGCTTACCTTTTTGTTGTGAAGGTAATACTAGTTTGACTGTTTTTGTGATCAACTAGTAGACGTCTTTGTTGTGCATTTGACAACCTTGCGCGTTTTTCTGTAGGCTATTCTCCATGCTGCTGTTGCTTGTCACAAGAAATATGCTGTCGTCTGGGTTCCAGCTGATGAGTTGGTGGAGACAACCAAAATGGAGGTTATTCGTGAATCTAATCCTTATCTTTTTCTTATTGCCGGTTGTTTTTAGTTTTTTCTTTTCATTTCATTCTATCAACTGATTTTGTTGTCTCATGATCATGAAAAATACGATGCCGCATGGAGTAAAGTTACAAGGTGTCTTGGCTACAGCTCCGTCGTGCGAGGTTTTTTTTTTTCATCCTAGTGTCCTTTTTCTTTTTTTTTTTTTTTTTTATCATCAAAACTTTAAATGGTTGTAATTTTTAATATATAAGTCGAAAATGAAAAAAAATTATATTATTGTTCATTAAATTCAAGCTGTTCAAAACAAGACCAATCATGGATATATTTTGACAACTTTTAAAAAATTATTTTTACATATATAGTACACAAAACATAAAGAAAACTTGTACAGATGGTCATACAAACCTGTACAAATGTTCACTAAAACATGTACATCCTCACGTAAAAAACATGTACATCCTCACATTAAAAACATATAGACAGTCATATAAACCTGTACGAATCATTAAATATAACATCCTTAGATTAAAACTGTACATATAAGGAAAACACTTGTACAGACGGTCATACAAACATGTACAAATAGCCATACAAACATGTACACATGTTCATTAAAGAACATGTACATTTGAACATATACATCATCACATTTAAACATGTACATTCTCACATTAAAATATGTACATACATTCTCACATTAAAATCATTACATATATATGGAGACTTCCCACCCGTAATGAATTCACCCTCACTAAAAAACATATGATCCTCCACTATACAACACTGGTCATCACCATGATCACCTCTGATTCAATGTTTAATCTTAAAAAGCATTCAAAAGTGCACACATAAAAGCTGTCACATTCGTAGTTGGTCATAATCTATGACAGAGACATCATCGCCCACCTACATCAGAGAAGGGCACCTCTTCCTCTAAAGACCAAACCTGCAACAACATCAATCACGGAGACTACTGCTACAGATGAAAGAAGTGTATAATTATATACAATATAACGAAACATATAGACAAGAAACAATCCATCTCCTCCAGTAGAATGCTTAATCAGAGACAAAAAAGTGTGAACAAAATGATAACCTAAATCTCAAAATCTGAAAAAGAGCACCATATTAAAAAAAGAACAATAACTGCAAGTTAATACATACCTCAGTTTTGATCAAGGGAATATGCTTAATAATATGATGGTCTTCTCCACCCTCCTTTATCCTCTTCACTATATGTATTACCCTGCCAGATTTCTAGTTCTTGAAGAGTTGACACATATTGAAGTTCCTCAGGAAGGCTTTGTAATCTACCAAGGATTCTTAGCTCTCTTAAGCATGGCAGTATCAGTAAATCATTTTGATTCCCTTCTTCACGTTCAAATCTCCATTCTTTTATGTTTCCATTCACTATAAGCTCTTCAAGTTGCAAAAATGTATTTTGTTCCATGACCAGCTCTTCTCCAATATATGCTTCAATCTCTAGACGTAAACGCTTCAGGTGAGGAAGTTTAGACATTGCAACAATTGATTCTTTCTTTCTCAGTTTGGTGCGATAGAGAACTAAGGAAACAAGACTCTGAGGAAATTCAACAGGTGCTGGTGAACCTCCGATTTGACCTTCGATTATGGAGAAGTTTCTCAATACAAGCTTTCGCAACATTGAACAGCGCTTCAAAGTTTGCATATCAATCGTCAATTGTGGTGGACCATAAGCTGTTAGACTTAAACTATGAAGGAAATCAAGGCTTGGACATTGATATATGACCTTTAGTTGCTCACTTGAATTAATACCCTCTAGGAGCATTTTTCGAAGGTTCTTTAATGCAGTAAGATCCTCTACTATCCCCTTTTCTAGTTGAAGTTGCACTTTAGGATTTGCAAATTTGTAGAGTTTGCCAATCCTAGAGTTTTGACATCAGGGCCAATAATGGAAATGTCAGAAAGTTGAAAATACCTCAGTTTTTCCATCTTCTTAAAGATATTGTTCCACTTTTTGTATCCTCCTCCTTCAACTTTTGACAGACAACTGGAATTATCTTCATCCCATTCAGTTTCATTCACACTAAAGGTCAACAAGTTCCTCAAATTCTTGATGGTATGTGGAATATAAGGTCGTACTAGTTGGCAGTCATCTAATTCCAAATAACTCAAATTGATCAATTTTCCAATTGCATTAGGAAGATCAAGTCTTAACATGCGAGCAAGACGTAGGACTTTCAGTAGTTTGAAATCTTTAAGTGGGGGTCTCATGATGGAAACCTTTACCAAGACGTAGAGGAAAAATTAAGCCCCAGGTCGGCGATGGTGAGAGACCTACACAAAGGTAAATTGTATCGATTATAGACATATACGGTGCAACCATCTCTTGTATATATTTCATTAGAGCAATCTATTTGTAAAAAATCTTGATATCCGGATCATACAACAAATTAAGGTTACAGTGAATTATACTACAGCTTAAAGCCAATCAGAAATGCTACAATTTGTTAAGTTACGTTGATGGCACAAAGAAGGCTCTAGATGAACTCGTCAATGGAGAGAACACTCCAGATTTTGTCAAATGGAAGCAACAAGACCACATGGTCTACTCTATTCTCCTTTTTCCTAGACGCTAGTATTCTCACATAAGCTCAGTATAGTTAAAATTCACCAGAGATCTGAATAACACTGCCACTCAGATATAAATTGGTTAACACTACAAGTCTAGGTTGAAGTAGAAACTACTAAAGAGGACGTGATCACAATGAGGAACTTTATGGTTTTGTCATGACAACGTCAGGTTGTCAAGCTTATAAGTCAATTTTCAAAACAACGTCTGTTTGAAAATGTGAATAATGAGGATTGGTTATAGACAGATTCAGACCAGCAACTATAGTCAGTCAAACTAAGTGATATGACTCGTACTCGACCTATCTCTTTTGTTTTTTAGTTCATTATCTTAGTCTTTTAATGACACGTCCCACGGATATGCATTTAAAAGCAGCCTACCAACACTTTTCAGTTTGTGAAAGGATTCAAAGTTATGGTTAACTGTTAAACAATGCCGGTAAAAATGGATTTAACTGGCTACTCAGATTCAGATTGGGCAAGCTTTCCTATAAGTAGGAGATTTGTTAGTGCGTATTTTGTTACTCTATAGGGGGATATCCAATATCTTGGAAGTCGTATTTGTCTTTGAGAAGATTGACAACTGAACTTGCTTGGTTGACCCGGTTGTTGAATGAGTAATATGTGGATCATATTAAACTCGTGTCAGTCCATTGTGACATTACAGCAGATGTACATATAACTAAGAACCCTGTTTTCAATTATATTGACACGGACGGTCACTATTTTAGAGATAAATTTCAACAAGGATTGATTTTAGTATATCACATTCCCACGAGGTTTCACCTTGAAACAGTACCCTGATCTATTCCAGAACGTCAGTCTCTACAAGACAAACACTAGGAAAATTTACTCCTAGCTATCTTTTTGATGATTTTTACCCTTGAGATTGAGAGGGGTAGTTGACGTTGCTACAAATACGGAATTGTTTTACTCGTTGCATTTCACCATATCAATATAGTACATATATTCTTTCATCTCTACTGTTTTTCCTCTTTCAATACGAATTAACTCAATACTTTCATATAAATATAATAACAATAAATTGAACAGTAGCCAATCGACCCTCCTTCAAGATAATTGTAACTTACCTTATTGTTGGCATCACACTGTCGGACAAGTTGTTGATGAGAAGGCTTGCCCACTCCCTGTCCTCGGGTCCCCTGAATTGAAGTACAAGCAATGAATTGATTGAGTAACCATCTTTTTTAATTGTCTTTCTATTTTCAGTTTCATAAGTACTATAGGTGTTTTAAGCCCGGTGGTCCAACTGAACAACTATTAGAAAAAAGAAACCCTTTAACCATCAAAATACATATGAATCGTGGCTGATAGTTGCAACATGCATGCATAAAATGGGTTACCTGAATTGTATGTTGATACGCCGCGCTTGTGTTTTGTCACTATGATCATGCATTCCGCGGAGATTATCTGATTGGGATATAATTTTCTGGAATGACTCTTGTTCTGCTCTTCGGAGACATAGATCTCGTACCAGATCATGCATTTGGAATGCTTTCAATTTACCCTGAAAGTTTTTCTTGATTGGTATTAGTAAACACCGTTTCACAAACTCATCCAAGAACCGCACACCAACATCTTCCAAAGTTTCATCTGAATCTTGACAATCTGCAACTGTCACTAGACCCTCCGCAATCCATAATCGAATCAACTCACTGCAAAAAATAACCATATCTTCTGGATACATAGCCAGATAGAGCAAGCAAGGCCTTAAATAAGGAGGTAGATCACAATAGCTTAAGAATAACATCTCCTCAACAGAACCGTAATTCCCAGAACCCTTGCCTTTTGAAATATTTGCTGCCATATCATCCTTGATCCTTTTCCATTGATCCAATCGATCTTTTGCTCTTAAAATACCAGCAAGAGAGACTACATCAAGGGCGTCCCATTGCATTTTTTGACATCTCCTCTGCCAAGGCTTCAAACTCTGTGATGTTAGTAGTGTGTACTCTTCCCTCTATAGCAATCTTACGGAGCAAATCATATCTTTCCTTTTGATCAAGAGGTTTTATAGGGTGGATGCAGTTTTTTGAACTGAAATACCCCGTAATTAAAAATAGTGATTAATTAGGCTAATAAATATTTTAGAAGCTTAATTAAGTCTAAATAATTATAAGGGAATAAATCCCGAAGAAAACGAATCCTTAAAATGGATTAAAAATACAAACGAATCCTAAAACGCGCTTTTCGAGGAAATCGAGAAAACGCGATTTCAACCGGGTTAAATAGACCCGTAATAATTATAAGTAATTAAATAGTCATTAACAAGTATAAATGAAGGTCTAGAACTAATAAAATTAAGTAAACGAGAAAATTCCGAAAACGGGTACCGAATAGTAAAAACTGTCAAAAACGGGAACTTGTGGGGTAGAAACATAAATAGCCAAGACTAGTGTGTCCAATATTGCAAATAAATTTCAAAACCCACAAGTGGGTCTGTGGGCTAGCCGATTCCAAGGCCCTCACACACCTCTCTTATTAGCTAAAAACAAAAGAAATAAAGTAAACTTACATTACTTTATTACTCTCATTTTCTCTCTCCTACCCCACACTCTCTTCTCTCACGTGAACCCCTATTCCTCACACTCTCTGATTTTCTTCCTTCTCTGGTTGCTTCCCACCGAAGCCATGGAGAACTAGAAAACCTTCACAAAATACCCTCTTCTCTCCTTTGTAACTTCTTCAATACTTGTCCAAAAATCATAAAAATTACACCATTGTAATCTCCTCATAAAGAGCAACAATTCCCTCTTTTCAAAATCCAGAAAAGAGCATTTTCATTTCGGTGGGTATACCCCATTTGGAGCTTCAAGACTACCACTAGGAGGCCCTCCTTCTCCTTGTTCTTGTAAGGTAAAAATATTCTCAAAAACTACATATTTTTCTAGCCTTAAAGGCAAAACAAAATCTGAGATGAAACCCTTGTTTACTCCCTTCTGTTCCAGCCGATTTGGATTCATTGGTGGAGTTGGAACTTTGTATTTGAACCACTCCAAGCTTTGTTTGCACTCTTGAGAGGTAAAGGAAATTCTAAACCTAAATCTTATATTTAACCGTACGTAAGGTTAGGTTAGTCTTGGTATTGAATCTTTGGGTTATAATGTTAGACTTGTGAAGTAACCGGTGGAGAAGGAAAAGAAAGCAGAAGAAAGAAGGAAAGGAAAGAAAACAAAACAGAAGCAAAACAAGGTAAAACTTACCTCTGTTCGGTTTGTGGTAATGCGTGTGTATATGTATATTGTTAAACAAAGGAAGGAAACCACTGTAACCGTATAAACGGATGAACATAATGGTATTGTTAACTTTAGTTGGGTAGATGAGTTGAAATCTGTCAAAACAAATAAGTAAACTGCTGCTGTATAATGAGAGCTGATGCGCATATATATGTATGCACGAACTGTCGTCTGCATATATGCGTAGTTGAGCAGGTTGTGTTTTTCTTTGATGAGTGAACAAACTAGTGGGTGAAACCTTAAGTTTTTAGGGGATACCATGTCAAAATTTAGAGAGAAAACTACATCACTTAGGAGCTGTTAGCATTGTAGAAGAGAATGAAATAAATCAGCCAGTAGCAGCAACTCGTTGAACTGCAACAGAGGGAAAAGAAGTGAAATAGTGAAAATGGTGAGGTAGCAGTAGGTTGAGAGAATTGATTTTTGTGATGAATTTAGGTGAGTTAGATACTTGGGTAAGTAGTTAAACACATAATATTAACATTAGAAACCATAGGGAAGTGATTAAAGGAAGAAGAGAATGAAACAGAGCGTGGGAAAAATTCTGTCGTAACAGACCAATTGTTGGTCCGGGACCTAGGTCCTACATTAAGGCCCGGACCAACCATGTAGACATAACCGTGAGTTTTTCAATTACTTCTGGTCCGGGACTTACCTCTGGGGTAAGGACCCGGACCACCTTACAAAATCAAATACGAGAGTTAACTACAAACGGTCCGGGACTTAACCCTGATGCAAGGACCCGGACCACAACAGAATTTGATTCGAGAGTTCAGAAATGCATAGGTCCGGGACTTAGGACCTAGACAATGTCCCGGACCAACACCCAGTATCACCCGAGAGAAATTTTAATGGGCAGTGGCGTAAGGTATTGTTTGGATAAGGTTATATAGGTTACTTAAGACTTAAGTAATCATATATAAGAGTCATTAGGAGTATAAACAAGCTAGGATAAGAATGTGAAGTAAGTAAATAAAGAAAATAAAATTTTACAAGTAAGAAATTTATAAGTATGTAAAATGTAGGAACTTGTATAACCTCGAACTAATAAGTATGAACAGGAAAAACTTAAGAAACGAAGTAAGGTTGGTTAATCTTAGCTGATCGCTTGTGTAATGTTATGTATATCATAGGACTTGATCTGTGACACCGGAGGACGTTCGGAAACACGTACAACGGTGAACGGTATGAATTCCTCATGCCCCGTATGCTATCTTGGTTACTCTGATTTGTGTGTTGGGTGCTAATTGATCACCAAATAAGATAAATGCACGAATCGGAGTTAATTTGCTTACTTGTGTATATGTAGTGATGTATTGTGTTGAATATTACCTTTTATCCATAGTTTGTATAATTCATGAAATGTATGGATGGATATGAATGTGTGTATGCTTGGTGAATTATATTGTGACCGAATACTAATTGTGATTGGACTTCTATTTAATTCCTAACAAGCTAACCAATCTAACTTAATAAATTGGTAATTAAATTGGAATGAGTAGAAGTCCGATATAGTTTCGGCCACGCGTGAGGATGAGGAGACACAAGAGGTTGGATCCGATTCCTGACTCTTAAACTGGTCCGCGGCCCAAACCCCTTAAATGGGTAGCATCCCGGATTGGTGAGTCAAGTAAATCCCGGTGGTGGGACGGTGTAGTCCCCGGGCCGGAGGTCATACCGACTTAACATGATTAAAAGTAAGTAAGTAAGAATGAGTAAGAAAGTAAAGGAAAGTAAGTAAGCGTAAGTAAGAGTAAGTGATGAGTAAAAGAGTAAAAGCATTCCGATTAACCCGGGTGCATAATTTGGAATTGGCCCTAAACCTTGTGAAGGTAAGTGATGTATGGACTGTTGTATTGTTGCCTTGAAATGTATATTGTATTGTATATGCATGTATGACGTATGAAGAGCATGTATGAATGAAAGTAATGAATCGCATGTTTAGTGGACGTCAAGTAGTCGGCGTGCCCTAGCTAGCACGCGGTATATGCGGAGTTCATGCGCAGCGTAAGCTGACCCCCTAGGGGGACCGTTTTTATTATGAATGCAGGTACTCGTGATGGAGGAGGATGTTGAAGACTTAGTTTATTTCTTGTCTTCTTTGGATGTTATGATTGAATTATGAATGGTGTACTAAGTAGTACATGGCTGTAAGTTTTTGATAGCCGGTGTACCATGGGTACACCTTTTTGGAATATTGGGAAAGGCCTATGATTGGTATAGATGAGTAGAAGGTAGTAAACTCATTTTTTGGAAAGTTGAAATTGGAATGTAATTGAATACTCTTAGATACTCGGTAATCCATTGATGTAAGTGAAGATGTTTGTATTCAGTAAGTAATGTTTCTAGTAGCTCGGTATAAATGTTCATCAGACCGTCACTGTAAGTATTAGTAGCCTAGCTAGCTGTATGGGCGGTTAGCGGCATTGTTTCACCCTCCGTAGTAAGTAGTAATTCCGCTGCGTGTAACTTTGATTAATGAGATGATTGGACAGTAAGCACAGGATTAGCGGTTGGGGTGTTACATGAACCGTCTAGATTGATTGATGATATTAGATATGTGTTTCGAGTTGTTAGTACTATTTTGCTTCCATTACCATTTGGAAATGCATCTGAGATATAATCTCATGCATCTTGATTCCAAATATCATCAAGGACTATAAGATACCTCTTGTCTTTCAAAATTTCTTGGAGTTTCTCAACAAGTGCAGGCTTGGGTGATTGTGGTTCGATTTCTTTCAATTGTCGAAGAATCTCCATTAATAACCACCTGCCACTCCATACTTGAGATACAATAACTAATGCCCTTAAATGAAAGTGATTCATAACCATAGGGTGATTATATACCTTTTTCATGAGAGTAGTTTTTCCCCCTCCACCCATCCGGACTATTGCCACTGTTAGGATTTCAGGCCCATTTCCCCACGATCTTGGTGAGATCGACATGGTTACTGAAGAAGAAAAAATCACAAGATAATATAATGATAAACTAGTGACATAAGAATATACGTGGTTCGATCCAAACATGACCTACGTCCACGGGAGGAGATATAACAACTTTCATTATGAAGATGGGGATTACAAGTTGCATGAGGATTACCAACCAACTCATCAACCCGTGTTTCCCTTGGTGTTTTTACCCGAGTCCCTTTGAGTTCCCATAGAACCACCCTTGACTCTCTTGGATGTGATCCCCACAAGTTGGGATGATCCAAAACTACGGGTTACTAGATTTATTTATAGTGCTAGATCTAAATCTTTCACTTATCCCAACGTTAACCTTGTAACAACCGCTATATAATGGCTCACAAGTTACAACGGTTACAACTTAATAAACATCATCCATTAAAACCTAGAAACAACTAACACTCAGGTATCTAGAAAGCCAGAAGTCTAAACTTCTTATTTATTTAACTTCCTCATAACTCTTTTCATAATGTTAGAAACTCACATGCTTCAGACGCCATTAATTTTCACCGCACAAATGGTCCCACTAATGCATCTTCAACTTCTGTGAAACTCTTCATAAATAATGAATTAATTGGATGACGAAACCAATTAACTTTACAAGAGTAACTCAATGGATTTAGCATTAATTCTAACAACCACAAAAGATAACTCACTATTTTCAGCTTCACAGATTTTGGATGTCAATATTTGATATCTTCTACTAAGCCAACTACAAAGCCTTCTTTGGCAAGTAGGGATTTTCCAAGCGTATCTTGTAGCTTCTCAGTATTTTGGGAACTTGAAGCTTCTAGAGTGGTGCCCTGCACTAGTTGAAACGTACTTAACCTTCTATTTGTTGTTTCAACATTTTTTGGAATGAACTCAATTTCCTTCCCTAGTTGATGAAGTGGGTAAGAATTATACACCATACAAGCGAATTTCATCAGAAAAGCTAATGGTTTCTTTTAAATATTATACAAGTAATTATTATACTGTTGCCAGCTAATTAGAGAAAGGATGATATCTGTTTTGTTATGCCTGCACTTAGTCCCGTTAGCTATGACTCAATTTTTTTTACGGCAATTATGATACGAAGCACGACCTGGTAACCAACACATTTGAATAGACCTTCTCTCGTGAGGGGACCAATTAAAGTCAACTTTCAGATTCCAAAAAAGTTTTAAAACGGTTATATTAATTCCCCTCCGTTATTTGTTTATCTTATAAATTTTCTGAACTCGTACGTGTTTAGTCGTGTTTTCACTTCGCACAGTCGGAATTTTAAAAACTTTACGATCTTGCCCTGCTTTAATATCTTTCATAAATTACTATATTTACCCACAATTTGTGACATATTACGAGGTGACCCCAAATTTCATTACGCACAGTCAGAATCTAATACGCTCAGTCAGAAAATGACCAATTTAGGGGCTAATGTAGGCAAAATTTATTAAAAGCGGTTCGAAAAAAAACAAAGAAGGATTCCGAAGTACTTATATAAGTAAAAAAATATATCATAAAAATTTTCAACAAAGTATACCATGACAAAGTAGACGAAAAGACGAACGCGTCGGCGCAAACGGATCGAAAAACGGAGCTATAACGAAGAAGATATGACAATTTTAAGACCGGAACCCGGCGCGACGCCGGTAAAGAGAGACGCGCGCCCGCGCGCGGTCTTCTTTACCGGCGCCGGCGCCGGCCCTTCCTTACCGGCGCATGCGCCGGGTTCCGGTCTTAAAATTGTCATATCTTCTTCGTTATAGCTCCGTTTTCGATCCGTTTGCGCCGACGCGTTCGTCTTTTCGTCTACTTTGTCATGGTATACTTTGCTGATAATTTTATGATATATGTATTATTTATTCTTAAGCACAACATTAACTATCATCGACGTCTTGTTCGAAATTGCCTATCAACCACTAATTACATGTCCGTTGAAGAAGAATCTATTTGAAATTCATTGAAATTTTCTATCATTTCCACCAACGATCTTCTACTAGACTGCAAGAGCGATGAGGAAAGACTAAAGAAGATCAAGACTTCAAAGTGTGCAGTAAATGATGACGACAAACATGAACTACTTCATATTGACGATCTTCTACTAGACTGCAAGAGCGATGAGGAAAGACTAAAGAAGATCAAGACATCAAAGTGTGCAGTAAATGATGACGACAAACATGAACTACTTCATATTGACGATCTTCTACTAGACTGCAAGAGCGATGAGGAAAGACTAAAGAAGATCAAGACTTCAAAGTGTGCAGTAAATGATGACGACAAACATGAACTACTTCATATTGACGATCTTCTACTAGACTGCAAGAGCGATGAGGAAAGACTAAAGAAGATCAAGACTTCAAAGTGTGCAGTAAATGATGACGACAAACATGAACTACTTCATATTGACGATCTTCTACTAGACTGCAAGAGCGATGAGGAAAGACTAAAGAAGATCAAGACTTCAAAGTGTGCAGTAAATGATGACGACAAACATGAACTACTTCATATTGACGATCTTCTACTAGACTGCAAGAGCGATGAGGAAAGACTAAAGAAGATCAAGACTTCAAAGTGTGCAGTAAATGATGACGACAAACATGAACTACTTCATATTGATGATCTTCTACTAGACTGCAAGAGCGACGAGGAAAGACTAAAGAAGATCAAGACTTCAAAGTGTGCAGTAAATGATGACGACAAACATGAACTACTTCATATTGACGATCTTCTACTAGACTGCAAGAGCGATGAGGAAAGACTAAAGAAGATCAAGACTTCAAAGTGTGAAGTAAATGATGACGACAAACATGAACTACTTCATATTGACGATCTTCTACTAGACTGCAAGAGCGATGAGGAAAAACTAAAGAAGATCAAGACTTCAAAGTGTGTAGTAAATGTCTATTTTTTAGTTTTAAACAGCAGGGATTTTCCATATACACTAACATTGTCTATCATTTCCACCGATTCCACTAATTAATTCATTTCGACAACTGATGCCCGAAATGCATTCCACAATCCTCAAATGACTAACATGAAAACCCTAATTGGAGGGTAAATGGTACAACTTATTCGACACACGCATCATTTTAAATCCCAGAACAATTAACAATTCAAATGACTAACACGAAAACCCTAATTGGGGGGTACATGGTAGAGGAAAAGAAGAAATCTGATACATTTTGACAGGAGAAGTGAGAGGATGAACAGTGGTGTTAGGAATTAGTCTAGGTTTTAGTGCTAATTGTGGGTGCGTTAGCCCTTTAGTGTATCATGATTCTCGTGGATTCTATTTAGTGAATTCTTTTAAGAACAACGAGATCGGTTTGTCGTCGGAGATTGCTCAAAAAATGTCTTTTTTAAAGACATTTAATTGTCATCTTTGAAACATATTTTCAGGACTTTAAAAGCGATTCTACTTCGGAATTACATACTTCGACAACTGATGCCCGAAATGCATTCCACAATCCTTAAATGACTAACATGAAAACCCTAATTGGAGGGTAAATGGTACAACTTATTCGACACACGCATCATTTTAAATCCCAGAACAATTAACAATTCAAATGACTAACACGAAAACCCTAATTGTGGGTGCGTTAGCCCTTTAGTGTATCATGATTCTCGTGGATTCTATTTAGTGAATTCTTTTAAGAACAACGAGATCGGTTTGTCGTCGGAGATTGCTCAAAAGATGTTTTTTTTGACAAATGAAATTGTATACATCTTTGAAACATATTTTCAATACTTCAAAAGCGAGATCGGTTTGTCGTCGGAGATTGCTCCTAAAATGTTTTTTTATAACAAGTGAAAATATATACATCTTTGTAACATATTTTCAGGACTTCAAAAGCGATTCTATTTCGGAGTTTCATTTTCAAACAACATTGTTCGCACGTCATTTCTCATAATGTTAAAACTTATTCGACACACGCATCATTTTAAATCCCAGAACAATTAACAATTCTGTTGACTACCAGTACATGAAATCCAAATGTGTTTGCACTAATCAAGTGTGTGTTTGCACTAATCAAGTCGGGGGACGTCGTCTCCTCGTACTAGCCCTGTAGCGTGCATTGTGTTCCCTACGGTCCGCCTCAGCCCTGCTTCGTTTTACTATCGAATAAGAAGTCAATGATAGTTAATGTCGATAATGATAGTTAATATTGATAGGAAATTTTGATAATTTCAAATAGATTCTTCGTCAATGGACGTGAAATGGGTGGAAATGATAGAAAATTTCAATGAATTTCAAATAGATTCTTCTTCAACGGACATGTAATTAGTGGTTGATAGGCAATTTCGAACAAGACGTCGATGATAGTTAATATTGTGCTTAAGAAGAAATAATACATATATCATAAAAATTATCAGAAAAGTATACCATGACAAAGTAGACGAAAAGACGAACGCGTCGGCGCAAACGGATCGAAAAACGGAGCTATAACGAAGAAGATATGGCAATTTTAAGACCGGAACTCGGCGCCAGCGCCGATAAGGAAGGGCCGGCGCCGGCGCCGGTAAAGAAGCGGCCGCGGGCGTGCGTCACGCTTTACCGGCGCCGGGTTCCGGTCTTAAAATTGTCATATCTTCTTCGTTATAGCTCCGTTTTTCGATCCGTTTGCACCGACGCGTTCGTATTTTCGTCTACTTTGTCATGGTATACTTTGCTGATAATTTTTATGATATTTTTTTTACTTATATAAGTACTTCGAAATCCTTTTTTGCTTTTTTCGAACCGCTTTTAATAAATTTTGCCTACATTAGTCCCTAAATTGGTCATTTTCTGACTGAGCGTATTGGAATTCTGACTGTGCGTAATGAAATTTGGGGTCACCTCGTAATATGTCAAATTGTGGGTAAATATAGTAATTTCTGAAAGATATTAAAGCAGGGGCAAAATGATCATTTTCCGACTGTGCGAAGTGAATGAAAAACACGACTGAGCGTCGAGCGTTTTTGTGGTCAGGCGAGAAAAATAAATATTCTCATTAATATTACAATTTATTACAAAATTTACACCTCACTTAACTACACATGCTAGATAAACTCACCACACCACACAAAAAATTCACATGGTGTTTAATCTAAGCACACTAGTTTAGTCAAGAAATCACATCCAAATTAATTTACTAATTAGAAGAAAATCAATAACTTACCATTCATATTACCAACAATTAATGGTTTACTTTAAAATGAACTCATACACTTTAGCTCCTCACAATAATCATTGAACTCTTGCCTTCACCCTTCATGCATTAGTGTCAAAACAAAATAGGACTACCACTTTGGAAGTCAAATATGATTCAGTAGTTAATCTTATGAACTCCTAGTTTATCTATAAGGTCTACAACAATTTTTATATTGAAGTTACTATTGTTTCCTTTTGTATAGTTTTTATAACTGACCAATTATCTTTTTTTAATGAAAATATATAGAGTAAGATTTATTTTACCGGTGACCACTTATTCACAAATAATTTATTAAAATTAGTATATACATTATATAAATCTATAGTTAAAACTTCATATACATAAATTGTCCCTCAAATTTGAATATGTCTAACCCAATATATAATAGTAGTCTTGATAAAGATTAACACTATATTAAAAGCATTTGGAGCCGAATATGAAAATCTGTATAGGTCACAAAGGTTGGTTAAAGCCGGAAGGTTGGTTAAATCCGGACTTACAAAATGTTGTCAACCAAACCTAATTCAAATAAGTCACCCGAAAATTTGCCCCATAACCCAAACAAACAAATGACCTATAGGCTACCTGAACCGTAAGACCCAAACCAAAGTCACGGGAACCAATTTATATTAACATGAAACTGCACAAGACATAACTTAGCAAAAAAAAAAACCAATTAAACCGACCCGTTGCAGTCCAAATCAAACTGAATATGAAATATCTACAATTAACCTGAACCAAACCGAACTTGAACCGAGTGACCTAAATTACTAGGTCTCCATCCATTCATACCTCATTCTTAACTCTATGAGACAATAATAGTGTGTTTGGATCAAGGTTAGACAAGTAGTTTAAGCAGAGGGAGTCAAGATTCTTATATAGCCGATCCAGCTTTTAGAGCTTCACCGCCCCATCACCACTACTGAAAAGAATCGGGCTTTCTTATAGGTTTGTAGTGGACTCATCATTTGTTTTCATAAGGGAACCGTAAGTCTCGATCCAATTTTAACTTATATTCTCCCAAAACCCAAAATATGTGACGTTTAATTAGACAAAGCAAACAAATTAGGTTCTAATTTCTAAAGAGCACACAATTTATATTTTCTCTGGTTTGTAGTGAAGGAGAGGTGTCAGGTTTATTAAAAATCTAAATTACATGTATCATTAAATATATAATTAATACCATTAAAGTTCACTAAAATTTGTTTACAAAGCTATTATTTATTAACAAAAATTAAATCAGTGAGCTTCATTCTACTTTGTAAAACAGCATTTGGATCGGAACAAACTATCTCTTTATCTGTATTATGACTGTAACACCCCATATGGGTAATTGTTCAACAACCTAGCTCTCAAACTATCTGCGCTTGAAAATTAGCCACCTTAAGTAGTAATGTAAATGGTTTATATATATATGGGTTGACTACAACAACAAGATCTTCACTTTAACCCCCAATGAGGACAAAAGGGCTTAAGGTGGTTAGTTTTCAAACCCGGATGGTTTGAGAGCTAGGTTGTTGGACAGTTACTCATATGGGGTGTAACAATGATCAATATGTTTTTGTTTATCCGCTATTAGAGGGTAATCTGTGGATTTTGGGTAATCCATGGATTGAATTAAGGTTAACTTCTTTATGGTATGATGATTTGTTAAACGTTGTAATTAACGTAATAAGTACGACACAAAGGTTTACGTAATTCAATCTTGAATAATCTAGTCACGGAGAGTATGGAGGTTTTTAGTAGAATTAGGAGAGTACAAGTGAGCAGGGAGAGAGAGATAGAGAGAGAGTACTCTTGTATTGTGTAATAAATGAGACACTGATTGCTATTTATAGAGAAGAAGACAGGTTGGGAGGCTCACCCTCCCGGCTCACTTCTTGTCTTCTGGCCATATTGATTACGTGGGTCACAACCATATGAAGTAGGGCTGACGTCATTCGGGATGGGCCTGTCAGGGATGAAGCTTCCTTGCCTTGCTTGGTTTCCCCTTAATCAGGGAAAGGACACACACAATCTTGGGGTATATATGATGTGTCAAGGAGGTGTACAAGTTGGTAACCATGGGTGTCTAAGTTCGTAATGACGGATTGGCCAATGGGATTGATAGAACATGACATTAGAGTTGTGCATACTAAATCATGAGTGCTTCTTTGTGATGAGGGTACTTGCCTGAGGTTCTAGCTAGTGAAACCTGGATATGCGTTGCTGGGGAGTTACCCTCCTTTCTTGGTTGACTCTGGCCGGCTTTGAGGTGTGGAAAGGCCGGCTTACTGGACTTGATGCTTGATAGCCACGGCTGGATTCAAACGTCCCGGTTGTTGGCTCCTCGGGCGAGTACATGTGATTAAAGGGGAGGAAACATGATTAGTTATACTAATGACATGGTTAAGGTGGAATTGATTACACCGTGTGAAGAGGGGCAAATATGACCAAGGGATGTAAAGGCAACCTACATCCAAAAGAGGAAACAAGCCAAGAGCATGTAGCGACCGGTCGGTCATAATCGGTCGCAAACTACAGAGCAAGTACAAGGAAATGACCGGTCGCTAAGGTCACCAAGTAAGTATTAGCAAGTGATCGGTCGTTTGTGACCGGTTGAGTAGCAAGGAAAGAAGCGTAAATAACGACCAGGCACCTGTGCCCAGTCAGATGACTGAGGAATATAGGGATTAAGGTAACTGTTATATAAGATAATTAGAATGACAGCCTGACAGGATAATGACAGGCTGGCAAACCTAGGAACCACAGGAAATTACTATAAATAGGGGATCACCACCATGAAATAAAGCACGCGAACAGAACTTACAGAATTTCTCTCTCTGCTTTATTGCTCTTGCTTGCTATTGCGAAAACCCTCTCTAGTTTGGTTTCTTCGGTAACAAGGTAATTCGGTAGAGCTGTAACACCCCTAATCCTAAACCTGTAATAACATCGCGTGTCGTAGCATAATAAATAATAATTCGCAGCGGAAAATAAAACTATCTACCTTGTTGTTACACGTCGTTACTCAGCCTTGTGAGCAACAAGACATCCCCACTCTTTCCAACAATACAACTCCTCGCTGTGATGAATAGATACTGAGCACTCTAATTATTACAAACCAAAACCAACTAAATGAGCAACTAACTGAATACAACAATCTCCTTAATTCAATACATAATAAAACTTATGAGACCTTCAGTAAAATCCATCAACTACCCTGTGCCCCGCACTCCGGCTTGAGTCTTCTTCAATAACCTGGAATGTTTGGCCCATTGAAGGGCTCAGCAATCGAAATGCTGGTATGCTAAATGTAGTCTTAAATCATCAAGATTCCTTAAGTCATTTAGCCATCTTGATATTAGATTCTTTACATGAAATACCGGTTTACACTAATAACAGTAATAACTGTAAACATTAAACAATCACATAACCATTCACCTGTAAACATCAACGTACGATAGTACACAACACCAATTTCTACACATTATTAATCCATAGCAATAACCAATAAGCACACATCAATGATTCATAACAAAATCCAAACAAGATACGCGTTATATATTATACTTGTTAGTTGGCCACCTGGCCCTTATCCTTTAAACCAAACACTTAACCTTTCCAATTAAATTCCACCTCCGGCGTATGTCAAGACAACCCCTAATAACTTATTAATGGACGATAGTCCCCTGGGTTCCAATGGAACTGTTACCAGCTGACCTTATGGCCCTGGATAAATATTGACGATCCGGTCGAACCTGTGCACCTACGGCAGTGCCCTCCGCCATCCCCGAATGTGGTTGATGGATTCCCTTGAGTGACTCCCCATTGAAGTCTCTCGTAGTGATCACTATGCGCAACCAGAAAGTCAAAACAGTCTGGATTCTTCTCTTTATAAGTTAGCCCTTTTTGTCAGTGACATAATAACCAATCCTTGAGTTAAGACTATAATAGTTGACCATCAGTTAGGTTTAATAATACCTAAAGGTCAGTTAGTCTTGTTCCAGTTTAGATGTATAAACTTCCAGTCATAAGACGTTCGCGTATAATTAAAACGCAACAGTGTTGAGCAATACAGTATACAAAATAATATACATAAAATCACAGATATCACTCTTAATAAACACGCACGTCTGGACCTTAGGAAAATCCTTAGTTCATTCAGACCACACAATTAACATACCGTTCACCAAGTAATTGCTAGCTTGACAAATTCCTGTTCAGTAGTTCCTTCCCGTACGCTGTTATATAAACATGCAATACCGGGTGATATTAATATAACTATTCATTAAATATTACAGTACTGTCACTGTAGCGTTTATAGTCGTTGTATAATAACTCTGGATGTTCTTTTATTCCCCCTGTTATTTAACAGTGGTTCTAGATAGTTCACTAGTTTATTATTTTATGTAGTATCCACATGTGATAATGAATTCCCATATTATGATATTTCTTCATCTCTTTAATTATATATCCATAGTTATTCCTCTTATTCCATATACCAATATAATTTGGTTATCTTTATTATAACCACAATTATTTCATAAACTCTATATTATATTCTCTCGGTTATTTTTATTACACCCACATTTATTTTATAAACTTTATATTATATCCTATAATCATTTCCATTTCTTTATTCTATACAATTTGGTTATTTTCATTATAACCACCTTTATTTAATAAACCTTATTTTATATTTTGTAACATACCATAGTACATTATATTACTTGGTTTTAATTCCTTTCTTTATTAAGTTATAAAACCAACCATACTAATTCGGTATTTATATTTTGTACCCAACAACCTTTATAAATTACCAAATAACCATATAACTTTATAATTAACTAATTATCCATATTACCTTTTGGAAATTGCAAAACAAATATATTAATCCTTATAAATTACCAAATGACCACATTAACTTGTAAATTATCAATTAACCACTTACTTTTATAATTTACCAAACACTCTTACTAATTTTCGGTAATTACAAATTAATCTCATCAACTTTTATAATTTACTAATTAAGCCCATAGACTTTTCGGTTTCAACATATAGTTTTCTATATTTACACCTTTAACCCCAAAACTTTATATAAGTTGCATATTATCTTATGAACTATAGTTTTAATATTTAATTATCTTTAATTCTGAAAAGACCCATATAAATTCACAAGTTATATTTGCGCCCTTTAAACAATTCGGTATTATACCTATACTTTCATAATTCACATATTCACCCCAAAACTTTTATCAACTTAATATTTTATGTCATAAATCATTTTAACCCAAAGTTTTTGGTCAACACTTTGACCAAGACTTAATTTCATAATTAATACTTTAATATACCCATAAATTCATATGTAATTCTTGGCCATACACCATAGTTTCCAATATTTACAAAATAGTCCCAACACTTTATAAAATGTTATTTTGACACTTAACCACTTATTTAAATTCACCAAAGTTCATAATATTAATTCCTACCTTATATTATACCATAATTATACCAAATTAATCCTTAAGCTCTCGGCCTTTATATTTAGGGCTCGTTCGATAGGGCTGCTAAAAAAATGGGTTGATTAATGTGGCCTTAATGTAGTGTTCAAAAGCCCACTTTAATGCCCTTCTTCACTGGACGCGTTCGTTTAGCACATTTATGCTTTTTACCAACTCATAACACCACATTACTAAACTACCCTTGACAAGACAATTCCCGCGTACCTCTCTGTATTCCCTTTTCTTCAGATTTTCTTCATCTTCCTCATTACTTCCATCAACTGCAGCGAGATAGCAGAAGCCAGAGTCCCCTCAAACCAGTGTTTCGATTTCGAAGAACCCTAGCGCGGTGACAGGTAAATGTTTTGTTTTCTTCTCTTCTCCTTCTCCCGTCACACATCTTCTTCTCCTTTGTCGTTGGGTTTTTTGTTTACGAGCTGCTGGTTTTGTTGCTACCATTTTCAGAGAAAAAGGACCCATTACCGTCGAAGATGTACTCTCGCCAGTGTAAGCGCTTCACTTCTCATTCCCTGCCTGTGATCTTGTTGCGAAATGTGAATTGGTTGTCGCTTATTTTTTTCTCTGTAAAACCAGTGCTTCTGTTCTTTCATTACCGTCTTCAATGTCGAAGCAAGGGTGGGAAAGGCCGGCGCTTGTTACAGATCTTCAATGCTACCGGTGGAGGAGTTCGTAATACAGGAATGAATGCAGACGCGGTTTTTCAGTGGAAAAGCAAGGGTCGTAACGTAATTTGACAAATGGTTCTGGGGAGCTTATTTTTCAAACACAGCAAAAGTGACATCTATGGTAGATGTCACTCTCCCGCAAATCGCACAAGCAAATCGCACATCAGTCCCCTCAAACCTTAAAGAATAATGCACATTAATGTGTTTTTCCCACCTTAATCTCCTTAACGAACGCGCCCTTAGCACACCAATCTTTTCAAAATTTACATTTTAGCCACATAACTTAATAAACTAGCCATTTAAATACTTGTAGCTATTTTAATATTCCCAAAATTTATAATATAGGTTAATATACTTGTATATTTCGAAAATTACCAAATAATACCCTTTTATTCTCGGCCTTGATATATTTTACCATATAGTTTCCAAAACTTGATTTAAACTTTATAATAAATACATATAAATGTATATAAGCCATATAACACTTCTAAAAATTATGCTAATGACTTAGAATGATTATAATCTCAAAATAGAGCAAATAACTCTTAGATATTTCAGTTTGCATATATATGCATCTTAATAAATTTTTGTGACACCAACTTATACCTTAAGGTAATAATCTTACCTTATATGTTATAAATTATTTTTCCTTGATATTTTAACCTATGATTTTCGGCCTTAATTTAGTTAGGCTTTATACATAATTTTTATACCAAAGTTTGAAGCTTAATTCAAACTCAAACTTAATAAACCTTAATTATAACAACTTACTCCTTAAATCAAGACGATTCTTGTACTTGATTTCTCCTTGAATTCCAATCTTCTCCAATGATATTTTCTTGAAGAACTTTCGGCCTCCTTATAAATATTTAGGAGATCCATTTGTTAGACTTCTAACAAGAATTTATAAATAAGATTTGGAGTAGTTTTACAAGAGTTTACCTTAGGAATTTTTCAAGGAATTTTTGGTAGACCTTGAGATGATTGTAGATCTAAATTTCCTTCATGAAATGATGAAGAGAACCTTGGTTTAGAAGTTCATAATTTTCGAAAATACCTTAAGGAATTTACCTAGGATTTTCAACATGAAAATATACCTTAACTTGATCTTGTTGTTCCTTGTGTTGTTGTTGAATCTAGGAACCTCCTTGGAGTTCTTAAGCTTGGCGAAAATAGCAAGCTTGCTAGGATGATTTCTTGCTTCAAGACTTAGGAGATTTAACTAGGAATTTACATAGAATTGATGTTAGAACTTAAAACACCATTAATGGAGCTTGGAAGCTCTAAGGAGTTAATTGTTAAATGGAGAAGAAAAGAGAGGGTGGAGAAGCCTTACCAATCGGCCATGGAGAATGGCAAGGGAAATAATGAGCTAAACTCACGTAAGACATAAGGCTTGGCAAGGGCAAAATTATTTGACACAATGATTGTCCATTTGTTTAGTCTTTTTCTTTGTTTATTAGTTGTTTGTTTGGCTCAAGATGAAATACCCCAAACCTTAGTATGTTGTTTAAAGATTAAAATATGGTATAATAAGGCTAAAAAGTGCCTTAGAAACATTAGTGAGCAATTTAAACCATAGAAAACACAAATAAATACCTTAAAGTCAATATGGGCGAAAATGTGCTCTAAGCTTGGGATAATCTTGGGTAAGACCTAATGAGCTTACCAATACCTTATTTATATATTAATGAACATATTAAACCAATTACCAAAGAAAACCAAGCTCAAAAACAAGTTAAAACACAAAATGTGCTTTAAGGAGTCTTAAAGCACATTTTTTAAAAATTGTCTTGTAAATGAGTTTTGAGTGGCTAAATGTCCATAATTACTCTTTAATTAACATGTGTACTACTTAGTATCACATTAGGAAGTCTAAATCAATGGGAAATCAAAAATTTCACAAGTATGTGCCTTGTTTTGTGAATAGTAACTAAATTAAGCTAGTTTATAACATAAGTCAATATAAGTAAGTTAATTGGTCAACAAAGACCAAAACACCCCTAAGTAGTTAATGGGGGCCGGTTTTTATAAGGATGAGTCATCCCCTTGCTAGCTTAATAAGATAAGTTAAGTAATAAAGCAAGTTACTAGTTACTTTTACTTAAATATCTTAAAAACTAGCTAGTCATCTTCATTCTCTTCATTCTCTTTGTTCCCACCGTCTCCAACCTCTCTTCTTCTTCTCCATTCACGGTTTTGCTACAGCAACAACACCAACTCCATCTTCCATTGCCATTTTCTCTTAGCTCCATATACCAAATCAAATTCTAAGACCACCATCCTCTTAGTCTCATCAAGCTCTTCAACTTCATCCTTTCAAAACTCCAAAACAACCATTTCGGTGCCAAGGAGAACTTCCATGGAAGGAGCTTGAGCTTACATTTTTATGCCTTGTTGATCACCCTTGCTTCAAGGTAAGGAAAAACCAAATAAAACTTCATTTCCTTCATTTTTGGTGTTGACCAAAAATGCACCTTGTAATGGTGTCTTCTCTTGTCTTGGTTTAGCTTCATTCTCATCTTCAAAGGGCTTGGTGGAGTCTTCTCTTGTTACTTATTCAAACTCTCTTCCATTTCCAAGGTAAAACAATCACCTTAATGTTTTAAGAGGTTATATAACCTAGGGTTTATTAATGAGTTAAGCTTGGAGCTTGAATGCTCATTACCTTACTTGTGTATTGATTAGAAGTTGACAAGCAATCGAAGGTCCTTGCCGATTCTAATCAAGGAAACAAGAAAGAAGTTTATGAGGAAAAGAGGTAAACAAACTATCTCAATGTAGTTTAAATGCCTTAGGAAAAATGAGCTTGATGTGCTTAATAAAATACCTAAAGAGCCAATGGTGAATGAGTTAGTAAAAGCTCTCAAAGAGATTATTAAGGGCATATTGTTATGTTGAGTGTATTTGCAGGTTAAAGGCAAATATAATGTGGGAAATTCAGCGTTTATGGTTTATGCAATTTAAGGGCCTAAGAGCCATGTTATTTAAGGGCCTAAGTGCCAAGCAATTTAAATTATGCACTATATTGTGATGTAGTGTTAAATGGGTGAAGTTTTGTGATAAGAATGTTCTTGATGGATTTAAGTGTTCTTGGATGTTTAATGGTGAAAACTATGTGTTTTGGTGTAACAAGATGTTAGTGGAACCCATGTCAAAAATTAGGTAATGTATAAGAAGTTATAAGTGTTTTAAATGAGTTTCGGTGAGCTAAGAAGTGTTAGAAATGAATAAGTATTTTACTAGAGAAAGAACCATGTATTAAAGTGTTCTAGAATGCAAAAAGGACTTATACAAGTTTTTGGTAACAATGAGGAAATGAGGTGTTGTAAGGAAGATGTGTGAACTTGTGGAGAAATCTCAAGGAGTGGCATAAAGGAGTTTTGGTTAGTAAGGAAAGATGCTTGGGAGATGATGTTATAGTGGTGAGAAAGCATTTTAGGATAGTGGTTATCATAGGTGAGAAACACCATTTAGAAACCTAGTAAGAAATGTTATAAGTGTTGGTAAGTTTGTAAGAAATTGAGTAACAAGTTGGACAAGGAACTAGGTGAGTTTAAGATGATATTTTGGCATTAGAATATACCTAAGATCATTTGGGAAGTTTATACATATAATGGATGTGGGAACCATTGCAACAAGACTTAGAAAATGTTAAAATGCAAAATCTGTAGCAGTGGTCCGGGACTTAGGTCTTGGGTAAAGTCCCGGACCATGCATTAAAACAGGCCGAGAGTTCATAAGCCACATGGTCCGGGACTTAGGTCTTGTACTAAGACCCGGACCACCCCCTAATTTACCCCCGAGAGTATCTGCCATATTGGTCCGGGACTTAGGTCCTGTATGCAGTCCCGGACCACTACCTGAAAACAACCCGAGAGTTTTACAAAGACTAGGTCCGGGACCTTAGATGAGGACCAAGTCCCGGACCACTTGAAAAACTTAGTTTAAGGTTAAATAATGATGTCTAATGATGGGGATTAGTTAGTAATGATGTTATAAGGTTGTCTAGGACATGTTAGGTGTGTTATAATGACAATTAAAAAGGTGGAAAGTTATAACAAAGTGTGAAAATAAAATAAACTAGATATGTGAAGTAATAAGTTAACAACGGACTAGTACGTTAATTAACAGACGTTACTAAATGTGTATAAGATTCTTCAACGGTGGAAAACAAACACAGTAGGGACCAAGGTATGGTTTTCTTGCAGTCTGTTGCCTACCGGTTTACACCGGCTTGTGTGTTGTTTGTTTTTCTATGTGTTTATGACTTTATAAGATTAAAGCATGAAATGAGTTTACAGTTGTTGTGCTATTGTGGTGTGTGCGCACCGATACTGGTAACCTCGAAATGCATACTAATTGCTAGCTAACCTGTGTTAGGGTAACGCACGAGAACGGTATACGGTTATAACGTTCCGACCTAAGGAACGTACTAACCTCGGCTATGTATGAACTGATTGTGGTTTGCATTGACGCTTTATATTTCATCTCCCTTATATGTCTAACCGGACCTATATACCATTGTGAATTGTTATGTCAAGTCCCGACTATGGGACTTCTAACAAGTGTACTAGGGGGGTGAGGAATCCGGTTGTCCGGTCGCGCGTGTATGTATAAGAGTAGATATCTGCATCAGATTCGACTCTTTTAATGTTAAGGTTGTTCTCCTTCTTGGCGTTCGATCCCCGCTAGCTTCATCCAAGGCTTACCTATTCTGACTAATGATCGGTTGGGGGGAAATATGTGTGGTTGTGGTGTGTTCGGATCACAATATCCGATCCATCTTTGAGTTAAGTTACTCGTTCGACTAACAGAACGGTAATGAGTTTATGTAACAAGCTTAACATGAGGGTGAACCATTCTCTAGGCTTATGATGTTGGCTAACCATTTTGGTTCGATTACTAAGTGAAATATTCTCACTATGTATGTGTTGTTGTGCTAAGCAATATTTCTTGCTATGCTATATATGTAGTATGTTAAAAACAATACCATGTTATCATGACAAGTAGTTGCGCGTATCCCGGTAGCCGATGGATTGCGCGTTAACCATACCAGCCAAGGGTTGCTGACCCCCTTGGGGGCTCCATATTTATTTGCAGGATGAGGATCGAAGAAGCAGAGTGGCTATAGATCTTAGGTCATGAAATACTTTTGGTTATTTTGGTTGTTGGCCCGGGAAGCGCATGTGCTCCCGTGGCGGTATAATTTTTGGGTACCGTTGTGTTACAGTGACAGTTACAATGACAGTTCACGGTGATGTTTGTAATTAAATACTCGGTATTGTATATTATGTATTTATGGTTTTAGTTTATGCTCGGGAGTCTGATCATCAGACCGGTACAAGTGTATGTATTCTGCCTTGTTAGCCACGTGGGTGGCTAACGGCGTGTAACACCAAATCGTTTAGTTGTTGTTTTAGTTGTTTATTTCCGCTGCAATTTCAGTTATGATTAAGTGCGTAGTAGGGGTGTTACACAAGAATATGCCCATAATTGAGCACCAATTCGGCTGATTGACAAGAATAATGGAGCTTGTTTGACAACATGAAAGAAGAGGACAAATGCAAGGTATTTCTTTAGCAATTTAAATATTGCTTTCTCCTTGTTTGTCTTTGTATCTCACGGTAACATGGGCAGAATATAAGCATCTAATTTTGATGATTGAAGACAATAGATAATGGCTAGGTAGCTAGATGATTTAGCTTGATTTTAGTAAGGCAATTTAGACCTTATTTACTTGCATAAAATCGGTAGTGGAGTATGCATTTGGCATTTGATTTCGGTAATAATACTATAGATAGGTGGCCGATTGTTTGACAATTTAAGACAAGAGAACATGTCTAGGTTGATAGGTAATTTAGCTAGATTTTAATAAGGCAAACTAACCTCATTTCCTTGCTTAAAATCGGCCACACTAGTATAAGACAATTGATTTTGTTTGTTATTTGACTAAGGATCATGCATTGTTAGGTAGTGTCTTCTTTTGACTAATTGACAGCAATAATTCCCCTTGTTTATGCATAAAAATCGGCAGCCTTAATAGGTAGAACATGGCTGTTTTTGTTTGATTCTTGCAACTTTACATTATTGTAGTCTAGCTTTACTTTCCATGTATTTAATTTCCTTTGCTTTTCAAAAGCTAATTCTCTTTGTTTTCTTGCAGGTCACACGGTTATGAGGCTTAATTGACTGCACTTGCTTAATACATTAACATATAATACATGATAAGATGAGTCATTATCTATTAAGCAATTTTCTAGGCCAAAACTAGTCAATTTTGACTCTAAATGGCGCCTAACATGGAGGTCCAATGGGACTGATTTTTATTTTAATTCCTGCCACACTATATTTACTAAGACCATACTAATATGTGTAATAGGTTCCAGCATTTAATTGGTACATTTATACCATGGTAAAAGATGAAAGTTTTAAGGTAAAAATGCTGATTTTAGGTACCTTTTTGACCCAAAAATCTCTCCCAATTGTACTATGAATTTAGTACTGGAATTAATTGATTTAGATGGTCAATTTATCCCCTTTTAGGATTATTAACTCGTGGCTCCTCAAAAACTTCAAGGCAATTGCGTAAAACGCATTTTTGTGACACCCGAAGGTGCGTTTATGTGCTTTAAGGATTTTCTAAAAATTAATTAGTCTCTATGAGTTCTAAGTGTTTATTGACATTTTTTATAGTCAATAATAATATGTTAAGGTGTTACATTGAGTTATATGGGGTTATATCAACTCTGAACATAACTCTCGGGCTAACCGTGCAAAAAGGAGCGTTAATAAATTCGTCCGAGCACTTTGTTTATTTTTGAGAAAGTAGCTCATGCATTATCTTTAGAATGTTGAATAATGATGTTAGGAACTCTAAGAATGAGTTTTATAGGAGTTTGTGCCACCTCGGCACTCCTCCTGGGCATTCCCGGGGGTTTATGGGGCCCCCATAAGGCATCTCCTAGCACTCTGCGTTTACCTGAGAATTTAGCTTGAGGATTTCATCTTGTATATCTTATAGAGTGTTATAGTGCATTTGGAATGAAGTGTAATGCTTTACTTCATCCTCTTAAGTATTTCCGAGACTTTCGGGCCTTAAGGGCCTTTAAGGGAACTCCCGAGCCTTTTGTATTTTTACTCAGTTTTAGATGAGGTCCTGTATTCTAAGGGTCACATAATGATCCTTGATTAACTTCACATGAATTTTATAGCTTATATAACTTGTTTAGCTTAAGGTCAGGCTTTAGCGCACGTTTTTGACCTTAAGGAGTTTAGGTACGTTTTAACACCCAATTGTTTATATACTTTCTTAGGGTTTAATAATCCCCTAAATAATATTTATATTTATCATTATTTAATTATTTAAAGGTTAGGGGTATTTCAGTCTACCCCCCTTAAAAGGACTTCGTCCCGAAGTCATAACTTATACTTATTCATCCTATGGAATCAAGTTCCTCATATCTATTCCATGTATGCTTATCATTCCTGGGTGTCAATACTATATTGACACCTCTACATTTCATCTGTAATCTGAGTATATGTAACTCGAATAAACACATATCCTTTGTTCGTGATAAACAATGTAGTCACAGCATAAGTAACTTGATAAATACTGTAAAGCAAATAAGTGTCCCGACTTCCTAGCTATCCCACTCGGTCATTACTGCACAAGTGCAATACCAAAACACTCAGTCCTACAGAGTGTAGAGGCGTAAACCCTTGGCAGTAAATCTCTTGTGTGATTGTAGGAATGAACATACTGCCAGGTAATTAAGTGTACTTTTATTAACCATCCAAGTGTTACATAGAACACAACCATATACATTCAAGTGTCACATAGGACATAACAATAACCATTCAAGTGTCTCATAGGACATATCGTTAACCAAGTGTCACATAGGACATATCATTAATCATAACCATCCAACCAATTGCACACATGCGCAACAATCAAACACAAACAACCAATTACAAAACCAGTATAGACTGTAGATATGCAAGTCGCATGTGGTGCTCTACCCCCCTTAAAAAGGGTTACGCCCATGTACCCCCATAAGTATACACAAAACTAAGAGAAAGTGTTGGATACTTGTCTCGCATGGAGTCTTCTAACTCCCATGTCACCTCCTCAATGTCGTGGTTTGATCACAAAACCTTGACCATTCTAATGGTCTTGTTCCTGGTCTCCCTAGTCCCAGAGTCTAAAATGCGAACTAGGGTTTCCTTATATCTAAGTGTAGGATCTAGCTCGAGTGTCTCGGGCTCTAAGATATGTGATGGGTGAGGCACATACTACTTTAGTTGAGAACTGTGAACACGTTGTGCACTCTCCCAAGCTCAACAGGTAAATCTAGTCTGTAGGCTAATGGGCCCACTCGCTTCGTAATAAGGTACGGTCCTACATACTTTGGGCTTAGCTTGCCCTTCTGCCCAAATCTAAAATTTCCTTCATAGGTGAAACTCTAAGGAAGACTCGATCGCCTACTGCGAACTCGAGGTCTCTCCTGCCGACATCAGTCTATGGCTTCTTTCTATTTACGAGATATAGCCCTCAAAAATCTATGCGTTCACTGACATATTCCATATTGCATTAGTATGCTTTTATATTTGAATCCCGTATGTATGGGTGAAGGTAATCTACCATCTTGTATGTTGCCAATAATTTTTTATGGCTTATTTAAACTATTATGTGTAACACACTTCCATTAATCGCCTCTTGTAGTTGTAATCGTTGGCGCTCGGGTCTTGTATTAATATTGGGGCATAGTTAAAATTTCTCTCTTTTATCTTCAGGTCATCGTCTTGTGATTCTGGTATCTGAGTTTAGCGTCACCATATTCGGTTTTCATTTTTATTGTAAGGACCTATGGTCGAGCCGTGCATCTTATGTATATTATAGAAAGATTTCTTGATATTATTGATTCACCAATGTGTCGTAGTACATACACGATTACTATCGTCTGTTCTTCAGGTATACCACAGTAGGGTTCCTGCTAAGGTTTCTAAAAGGTACAGTTTCCTCTCAATTGAACATGTTGTTGCGGTTGTGAATCAACTCATGTGGGTATTTAGTATAATGTTTCTACTCTTTATATTCTACCATGCTTATAGGTAGGTTCCCATTTAATATATTGGGTTTGAATTCATAAAGAAAGGCTTAAAGTCGATCTTTCCCTTCAGATGGCAATTTGGCCATAACTTAGAAGGTAACTTGAGAATATTTTTACTATAGGTAAATGTCTCTTGATCTCGTATTTAATTTACTAACATGGTTCATGGAATAATAATAGTTAGTATTTCCCTCACAATTGATTATTTTTCCGACATATGCAGAGTTGTTTTAGCTATTTAATCTCCTTAGGGTAACCTGGACAACTTAACTCTTAATTTACACCCTCTACATCTCATATTCTTATTAGTCAATTTCATATTAGGTTTAAGAATAAATACTTACGTATCACAGAAATATTTGTGACCACTTGTAAGGAGTCTCGGGAATCATCCAACCCTGACGGGGTAAGCGTCAATGTTGAACTATCCTTCCACTCCATTTTGTGTTTGGTTGTCCCTTGATCTGACCAGGATCAAGTTCGACCTCCCACGTCAAATATCAAACAATCACATAATTGTCATTTTCCAAATTTTATCTTATCAAGCTTTGTGACGGGGTGATTACTACATGTACATTTTCCCCTTGACTGTTATACAACTATTCCAATAACTGTTATAACCTATACTTGAATCTAGTGTATTCCTTAATCCCCAAACCATATTCCTTTGATCAAATCATCAAGTGGGGAAGCCAGTTTTTCCTCTTGGCATAAAAGGTAAATTCTTATTAAAACATCTAGGCATAAACTGTCTAATGATTATATTCATCAATCTTTTTAACCCTTAAATCCATCATACGAGTACTAAATTCAGTTATGGACTTGGATACCTTAGAATACCCTCTTCTCTGTAAAAGGTTCATCTAGTATTTAACTCGCCAGGACTTGATTATTGCCTATACTTTGGTTATCACCACATGGAACAAGGACAGTCACCGTTAGACTTCCAAGGAAAAGTTTTATAATTCGATCAACAATTACAGTTCCATAAAGTATTATTTCCTCCACCTTAAAGCTTGCTTTTTCCTTACACCATTCAAACTCTATGAATCCGGTGAATCATATGTTCAGCCTAGGTTAAATATCTCTTATAGTAGTACCCTCTCAAAATTGTTTGTTTCTATCTCTTAGAAATGTGGTTAATCCACAAGCTCAATGGCTTCCAAAAATAGGTCGATTAGGTGTATCAAATAGAGGACCTAAAATTCTTAGAGACTGTATAAACGTTAGGAAAGTTCACGTCTAGAATACTTGTTATAAGCCAAGGGGTATGTTTTTCCTACCTTAAGTTTAATTTTCCACTCACTTTTAGTGTATATATCAATTCAAACTCTTAATATAACTTATACTACCTTCATTATAAGTGCCAATGAGAGAGTATTCGTTACCATGTTTATATTAAAATTTATATTACATATAGGGTTAACCTTATTTGATTTCTTGAGCTCTTTATTCGCATTCATAAGTTGAGATGTCATAGAAGGCATATGCTCGTATAGAACCATAAGGATAGTGTAGGGCATGTGTCTCAAAATAGGGTAGGTATATTTAATGATACTTAGCCTTCTGAAATGTGTCAATACTCCTCAATGTTTTAGGTTTATAACCTCAAATTATTATATGTGTAGCATTTGGTATTGCTAATAAGGTAGTTCTCCCGACTTCAGAAAATATAGATTCAAAGTCTGTTCTCTCCCCTTTATTAATTAGGAGTCCAGCACTGTCACTATATTGACACTAGCTGAGGCCCTTGGTATTTGCTCAGGTATTTAAAACCCGTGCTTATCCGTTATGGATGTTTAGTTATATATTTGAGATTCTGTTTCTCTTCTGTTATATTTCAAGGTTTCGCACTATCTTCTCACGAAGTTAATAAGAGATTGTAAGATTTTCTAGTCCCGCACTGGGCGGTAAGCTCAGTGCCTGGGTATCCCATTAAATTTCAATGTTTGTTTTTCATGTGTAGGTCTTCAACAACCCTTTTTGACAATTTTTGTAGTCTTAAGTATTTCATATTAATTAATGTATTCCTTTTCATGACATCTGCTCGTCATTTAGGCAGGTCATAATTTGTAGTTACTGTATGTTTGAACAGTTGACAACGCCCTTCGGCGGTCCAAGCAAAAACTAACTTATTATTCCTCACTGTACTATCTCCCACCCTTTTATCCCAAGACTATTCTCGGTTTGTATTTGGTTTAATACTCTTAATCCTATGGTACACTAGTCTGGATTCTCCACCAAATACCAACGCGTCTCCTGACTTTCAAATAATCTTGTTCGCCTTATCCATCCTCTTCTTATTACCGTATAAAAATTTAGCATCATCTCCTATGGAGAATGATACAACTGGTATCCCAATCCTTAACCATACACATCATAAATAATTTAAGTTTTGATCCACTCCCATGTCCTGGAATATAAAATCCTCCAAGGCCTATTCCCCAAGTTCAACATTCATTTATAATAGTTATTTGTTCATTTATAGTTAAGTATTTCTTGAGTAGGATCATGCCGGGTCAAAGTACTTGGCATTATGCCTCTGGATATTCCAAACCTTCGCTCATAGGCTTAGGTGACCTCGGTCTCATAGGTAAGGAAACAAATGTCGAAGTATCCTATTAGGTGAGAGGTTACCTAAGTTAGGTCTCTCTATATTTTTGATACTTACTAGCACATACAAGTCTCATCGACTGATAATTATAAACACACATTCATGCATGATGCATTTGGTTTAAGTTCTAGGCTTACCGGTTTTGCGCTGAGCACTAGCTTCAGCGCCTGAAGTTCCCACTGTGTACAGGGTATTTCTTCATGGAACTATCTTCTTTCCCTTCCGACTCCCGGATGAGGATGGCTGTCCTCCCGGTCCTCTAGTATAGGTATTAGTCTGCGGCGTTTGACCTCCTCTGGGTCCGCCCGCTTCAATAGCTGGTGTTCTCTGTGAACCTCTAGCTCCCTTGTATACTCGGCTCCCTGGATTGGAAAAGCATTCATACTCCCTGTGACCTTCTTTCTTGCAATATCGGCACTCCACCTTCCTGCCTGCGCAGTATACGCCTGGGTGATCCTTTCCACAGCGCTTACAGTAGTAGTGGCGCTGGGTTGGCTTATTGCTCCTAGGTGGTGCTGATCTCCGTGGCTGTGCATCAATGGCTGGGCCGGTCAGATGAGGAACCTGCTCCTTCGTCTTCTGACCATGGAAGTCCTTACGCCATTTCTTCTTATCTAAGAATTTCTTCCCCTTCTTGTGGTAACCGCCAGAGGTTGTTCCACCATCGTCTCCTTCAGTACTCTTCCTCTTCTTTCTTCCTACGCCTCTTCCCTTAAACTTTTGAATCTTCACAGTGTCGGAGTAGTCGACTCCTGGTATGTAGTCCAACAAACTGGTGAACCGTGCGTAATACTGGTCAACTGTTTGACTCCCTTAGATTAAGGTCTGGATCTCCTGCCTTTTCCTCTGCTTTAGGTGTTCGGGGTAGTACTTCTCCCGCAACACTTCTACAAACGCTGTCCATCCAAAGTCCGGTGTAGCTCTATGGTGGCCCTCCACAGACCGCCACCAAATATCAGCTGCGTCCTTCAGGTTGTACGCGGCGATGTCGACCTTCTGGTCTTCTGGGACTCCAACAGCTTTGAACGCCTTCTGGTGCTCCACTATGAATTTCTCTAATGCGGCGGTGTCTGGTTCCCCTGAGTAAGTCGGTACTCTCGCGTCTGCAACGCTCTTCAACCAATTGGTTTCCCTGGGCTGCGGCGGGTGGGGTATGGCTCCCATAAGTTGAGCTCCTAGTTGCTGCGCGAAGTCTGCCATGGCTGCTGCTAGGCCTGGTACCTCTGGAACATCTGCTGGTGTCTCGCCACCGCGTCCACTACTGCCTTCACATGGTCTTCCTCTTGTCGACATCTATAGTATATTATTATTACTACTCGGTTGCTACACCGTTTTACATACACAATCACAAACATGTAAGAAAGTTAACCACTAGCAATAAAGATATTCCTAAATTTTTCTAGGTCACGAATCCTCACAGACGTTTCCCCGTATTCCCAAATATCCTATGCTCATATTCTTGAATCAGTATCCTTCATCAGAGCAGTACTCCGCTCTGATACCACTTTTTGTAACGCCCCTAATCCTAAACCTGTAATAACATCACGTGTCGTAGCATAATAAATAATAATTCGCAGCGGAAAATAAAACTATCTACCTTGGTGTTACACGCCGTTACTCAGCCTTGTGAGCAACAAGGCATCCTCACTCTTTCCAACAATACAACTCCTCACGCTGTGATGAACAGATACTGAGCACTCTAATTATTACAAACCAAAACCAACTAAATGAGCAACTAACTGAATACAACAATCTCCTTAATTCAATACATAATAAAACTTATGAGACCTTCAGTAAAATCCATCAACTACCCCGTGCCCCGTACTCCGGCTTGAGTCTTCTTCAATAACCTGGAATGTTTGGCCCATTGAAGGGCTCAGCAATCGAAATGCTGGTATGCTAAATGTAGTCTTAAATCATCAAGATTCCTTAAGTCGTTTAGCCATCTTGATATTAGATTCTTTACATGAAATACTGGTTTACACTAATAACAGTAATAACTGTAAACATAAAACAGTCACATAACCATTCACCTGTAAACATCAACGTACGATAGTACACAACACCAATTTCTACACATTATTAATCCATAGCAATAACTAATAAGCACACATCAATGATTCATAACAAAATCCAAACAAGATCCGCGTATTAGACTATACTTGTTAGTTGGCCACCTGGCCCTTATCCTTTAAACCAAACACTTAACCTTTTCCAATTAAATTCCACCTCTAGTGTCATGTCAAGACAACCCTTAATAACTTATTAATGGACGATAGTCCCCTGGGTTCTAATGGAACCGTTACCAGCTGACCTTATGGCCCTGGATAATATATTGACCGATCCGGTCGAATCTGTGCACCTACGGCAGTGCCCTCCGCCATCCCCGAATGTGGCTGATGGATTCCCTTGAGTGACTCCCCATTGAAGTCTCTCGTAGTGATCACTATGCGCAACCAGAAAGTCGAAACAGTCTGGATTCCTCTCTTTATAAGTTAGCTCTTTTTGTCAGTGACATAATAACCAATCCTTGAGTTAAGACTATAATAGTTGACCATCAGTTAGGTTTAATAATACCTAAAGGTCAGTTAGTCTTGTTCCAGTTTAGATGTATAAACTTCCAGTCATAAGACGTTCGCGTATAATTAAAACGCAACAGTGTTGAGCAATACAGTATACAAAATAATATACATAAAATCACAGATATCGCTCTTAATTAAACACATACGTCTGGACCTTAGGAAAATCCTTAGGACATTCAGACCACACAATTAACAAACCGTTCACCAAGTAATTGCTAGCTTGACAAATTCCTGTTCAGTAGTTCCTTCCCGTACGCTGTTATATAAACATGCAATACCGGGTGATATTAATATAACTATTCATTAAATATTACAGTACTGTCACTGTAGCGTTTATACTCGTTGTATAATAACTCTGGATGTTCTTTTATTCCCCCTGTTATTTAACAGTGGTTCTAGATAGTTCACTACTTTATTATTTTATGTAGTATCCACATGTGATAATATTGAATTCCCATATTATGATATTTCTTCATCTCTTTGATTATATATCCATAGTTATTCCTCTTATTCAATATACCAATATAATTTGGTTATCTTTATTATAACCACAATTATTTCATAAACTCTATATTATATTCTCTCGGTTATTTTTATTACACCCACATTTATTTTATAAACTTTATATTATATCCTATAATCATTTCCACTTATTCTTTATTCGATACAATTTGGTTATTATCATTATAACCACCTTTATTTAATAAACCTTATTTTATATTTCGTAACATACCATAGTACATTATATTACTTGGTTTTAATTCCTTTCTTTATTAAGTTATAAAACCAACCATACTAATTCGGTATTTATATTTTGTACCCAACAACCTTTATAAATTACCAAATAACCATATAACTTTTATAATTCACCAATTATCCATATTACCTTTTGGAAATTGCAAAACAAATATATTAATCCTTATAAATTACCAAATGACCACATTAACTTGTAAATTATCAATTAACCACTTACTTTTATAATTTACCAAACACTCTTACTAATTTTCGGTAATTACAAATTAATCTCACCAACTTTTATAATTTACTAATTAAGCCCATAGACTTTTCGGTTTCAACATATAGTTTTCTATATTTACACCTTTAACCCCAAAACTTTATATAAGTTGCATATTATCTTATGAACTATAGTTTTAATATTTAATTATCTTTAATTCCGAAAAGACCCATATAAATTCACAAGTTATATTTGTGCCCTTTAAACAATTCGGTATTATACCTATACTTTCATAATTCACATATTCACCCCAAAACTTTTATAAACTTAATATTTTATGTCATAAATCATTTTAACCCAAAGTTTTTGGTCAACACTTTGACCAAGACTTAATTTCATAATTAATACTTTAATATACCCATAAATTCATATGTAATTCTCGGCCATACACCATAGTTTCCAATATTTACAAAATAGTCCCCACACTTTATAAAATGTTATTTTGACACTTAACCACTTATTTAAATTCACCAAAGTTCATAATATTAATTCCTACCTTATATTATACCATAATTATACCAAATTAATCCTTAAGCTCTCGGCCTTTATATTTAGCACACCAATCTTTTCAAAATTTACATTTTAGCCACATAACTTAATAAACTAGCCATTTAAATACTTGTAGCTATTTTTAATATTCCCAAAATTTATAATATAGGTTAATATACTTGTATATTTCAAAAATTACCAAATAATACCCTTTTATTCTGGCCTTGATATATTTTACCATATAGTTTCCAAAACTTGATTTAAACTTTATAATAAATACATATAAATGTATATAAGCCATATAACACTTCTAAAAATTATGCTAATGACTTAGAATGATTATAATCTCAAAATAGAGCAAATAACTCTTAGATATTTCGGTTTGCATATATATATGCATCTTAATAAATTTTTGTGACACCAACTTATACCTTAAGGTAATAATCTTACCTTATATGTTATAAATTATTTTCCTTGATATTTTAACCTATGATTTTGGCCTTAATTTAGTTAGGATTTATACATAATTTTTATACCAAAGTTTGAAGCTTAATTCAAACTCAAACTTAAAACCTTAATTATAACAACTTACTCCTTAAATCAAGACAATTCTTGTACTTGAATTCCAAGCTTCTCCAATGATATTTTCTTGAAGAACTTTCGGCCTCCTTATAAATATTTAGGAGATCCATTTGTTAGACTTCTAACAAGAATTTATAAATAAGATTTGAGTAGTTTTACAAGAGTTTACATTAGGATTTTTTCAAGGAATTTTTGGTAGACCTTGAGATGATTGTAGATCTAAATTTCCTTCATGAAATGATGAAGAGAACCTTGGTTTAGAAGTTCATAATTTTCGAAAATACCTTAAGGAATTTACCTAGGATTTTCAACATGAAACTATACCTTAACTTGATCTTGTTGTTCCTTGTGTTGTTGTTGAATCTAGGAACCTCCTTGGAGTTCTTAAGCTTGGCGAAAATAGCAAGCTTGCTAGGATGATTTCTTGCTTCAAGACTTAGGAGATTTAACTAGGAATTTACACATAATTGATGTTAGAACTTAAAACACCATTAATGGAGCTTGGAAGCTCTAAGGAGTTAATTGTCAAATGGAGAAGAAAAGAGAGGGTGGAGAAGCCTTACCAATCGGCCATGGAGAATGGCAAGGGAAAGAATGAGCTAAACTCACGTAAGACATAAGGCTTGGCAAGGGCAAAATTATTTGACACAATGATTGTCCATTTGTTTAGTCTTTTTCTTTGTTTATTAGTTGTTTGTTTGGCTCAAGAATATGCCCATAATTGAGCACCAATTCGGCTGATTGACAAGAATAATGGAGCTTGTTTGACAACATGAAAGAAGAGGACAAATGCAAGGTATTTCTTTAGCAATTTAAATATTGCTTTCTCCTTGTTTGTCTTTGTATCTCACGGTAACATGGGCAGAATATAAGCATCTAATTTTGATGATTGAAGACAATAGATAATGGCTAGGTAGCTAGATGATTTAGCTTGATTTTAGTAAGGCAATTTAGACCTTATTTACTTGCATAAAATCGGTAGTGGAGTATGCATTTGGCATTTGATTTCGGTAATAATACTATAGATAGGTGGCCGATTGTTTGACAATTTAAGACAAGAGAACATGTCTAGGTTGATAGGTAATTTAGCTAGATTTTAATAAGGCAAACTAACCTCATTTCCTTGCTTAAAATCGGCCACACTAGTAGTATAAGACAATTGATTTTGTTGTTATTTGACTAAGGATCATGCATTGTTAGGTAGTGTCTTCTTTTGACTAATTGACAGCAATAATTCCCCTTGTTTATGCATAAAAATCGGCAGCCTTAATAGGTAGAACATGGCTGTTTTTTTTATTCTTGCAACTTTACATTATTGTAGTCTAGCTTTACTTTCCATGTATTTAATTTCCTTTGCTTTTCAAAAGCTAATTCTCTTTGTTTTCTTGCAGGTCACACGGTTATGAGGCTTAATTGACTGCACTTGCTTAATACATTAACATATAATACATGATAAGATGAGTCATTATCTATTAAGCAATTTTCTAGCTAGTCAATTTTGACTCTAAATGGCGCCTAACATGGAGGTCCAATGGGACTGATTTTTATTTTAATTCCTGTCACACTATATTGTACTAAGACCATACTAATATGTGTAATAGGTTCCAGCATTTAATTGGTACATTTATACCATGGTAAAAGATGAAAGTTTTAAGGTAAAAATGCTGATTTTAGGTACCTTTTTGACCCAAAAATCGCCCCCACTTGTACTATGAATTTAGTACTGGAATTAATTGATTTAGATGGTAAATTTATCCCCTTTTAGGATTATTAACTCATGGTGTAACACCCCAACTAACAACAACACACTTATCAACAAACTGCAGCGGAAAACATACTTCGTCACATTACTTAACTCGTTGGTGTTACACGCCGTTAACCACCCACGTGGCTAACAAGGCTATTACATATACATTGTATCGGTTTGATGGACTAGATTCCCGAGCGACTACACATTACTATCCCTTTCCATTAACAACAACAACATACATAGACCTTCCAACTGTACCGAGTATTTACAAACTAATGCCGATAACAATTTCGGTCTTACTACACCTACTGTACATATACAACTTAAATGACTACCCATGTGCAAACGACTACCCCGTCCTACTCTCGATCGGCTTCCAGCTCATTATACCTGAAATAGGAAAAAGAAGAGAAAGGGTGGCCCCCTAGGGGCTTAGCACCTTTGCTGGTATGGTAATCCCTCAGCCCGCATGCTACCGGGCCACGCACAACTATTTGTCGTCTTAGCATGCGGTTGATTACATTTGAATCATGCATGTACACCAATAACACAAAACACACTACAATCCACAACAGGGGTCACAACAAATACAGACAACACATCTGCACCTAATAAATCACTCTTTGTGTTCTTTGACCCTAGAGTGTTTCTCCCTTAATGGAGCTATTTCCTTAATAGAAGACACTTACCCACTAGTCGGGTTTCCATAAACGTCTCTTTTAGAAACTGGGATTCATATCCATGATCCACATATTTCACATTCAAACAACATATAACATCACATCACAAATAACATTGCAGTACATCAATAACACATAACATAACGGGTACGGATCTCTTTAGGAACCGCCCCAAACACAGTTAGTTCACTGGGAGAGCCTAGAGGATGCTGTCAAACTCATGCTAAGCTCGTTTACATAACTCGTTACCATCCTGTTAGACGAATGGATAACTTAACATAAAGATGGATCGGATTTAGTGATCCAAACACAACATACATAATCCCCAACAGACGTGAGTCAAGAGCCTTGGTTAAGCTCAGGGGTGATCGAAGACCAATGAAGGAAGACAACCAACAGAGAGGAAGCTGAAGAAACTGTATACAACAACTCCCAAACAACGCGCGACCGGAAATACCGGATTCCTCACCCCCCATAATATATAAATATTCACAGATAAAGACTCCGCAGTGGAACCTATCACATCAGCACACAATACAGTATTACAACTGAGTTAATCACACAAAGGAGGGTCACACATTTACAGCAAACATCACACACAACATCACACAACTAACTCACGCATAGCCGTGGTTAGAATGTTCCTTAGGTTGGAAACGTTATTACCGGATACCGTTCTCTTACGTTTATCTAATAATGGTTAACTAGCCTTCCATGCGCATTCGAGGTTACCGGTATCGGTACGCAAACACACAACAACAATAACGACTATAAACTCATTTCATGATTTATCTTATAACGTGGCAAACATACAGAAAAACACATTGGCATACAAGCCGGTGTAATCCGGTAGGACACAGGTTGCAAGAAAACCATACCTGTCACCGGAGTCCACTCTATCATGTCCACTTATGTTCCTCGAACAATTCTCGAACAACTGGTAATATTACATTCACTTTTATTAACATCGGGGTAACATGATTGTTTAAAGTCTAATGCTCATAACTTATCCCCGTTAACTAGTTAAATAACTCGACATTTTTAACTTGTTTTACTCTCACATTTTATTACAATTTTTCACCCACTTAATTGTCTTTATAACCCACCTAACGTGTCCTTAACAACCTTATAACATCATTACTTATCAATCCCCATCATTAGATATCATTTTCCAACCTTAAAACATTTTTAGAGTGGTCCGGGACTTGGTCCCCATCTAAGGTCCCGGACCTTGTCATTGTAAAACTCACGGGTTGTTTTTATGGGGTGGTCCGGGACTTCATACAGGTCCTAGGTCCCGGACCAATGTAGGCAAATTCTCTCGGGGGTAAAACAGGGGGTGGTCCGGGTCTTTGTACAAAACCTAAGTTCCGGACCACAATGCCTCATAAACTCTCGGCCTCTTTTAATGCATGGTCCGGGACATTACCCAAGACCTAAGTCCCGGACCACTACTACAGATTTTACATTTTAACATTTTCTAAGTCTTGTTGCACTGGTTCTCCACATCCATTAAAAGTATAAACTTCCCAAATGATCTTAGGTATATTCTAAAGCCAAAATATCATCTTAAACTCACCTAGTTCCTTGTCTAACTTGTTACTCAATTTCTTACAAAATTTACCAACACTTATAACATTTCTTACTAGGTTTCTAAATGGTGTTTCCCACCTATGAAAACAACTATCCTAAAATGTTTTCTCACCAAAACTTTGAAGTATCCCAAACACTCATTTGCATTCTAAATCCTCCATGACAATGCCTAAACCCTTATTGCATCCTAGTACACTTTAAGACATGTTTTCCTCTCTAGTAAAACACTTGCTCATTTCTAACACTTCCTAGTTCACCAAAACTCACTTAAAACACTTAGAACTTCTTATACATTTTCCAAATTTTGCCATGGGTTCTCCTAGCACATCAACACTCCAAAAACATAGTTTTCACCATTAAACATTCAAGAACACCTAAATCCATCAAGAACTTTCTCACACCCAAAACTTCACCAAACTTACACTACATCACAATATAGTGTATAATTTAATTGCTTGGCACTTAGGCCCTTAAATAACATGGCTCTTAGGCCCTTAAATAATATAAACCTTAAACACTGAATTTCCCACATATATATTGCCTTTGACCTGCAAATACACTCAACATCATATGCCCTTTAATAGTTTCCTTGAGAGCATTTTACTAGGTCATTCACCATTGGCTCCTTAGGTATTTTATTAAGCAAATCAAGCTCACTTTTCCTAAGGCATTTAAACTACATTGAGATAGTTTATTTACCTCTTTTCCTCTCAAACTTCTTTCTTGTTTCCTTGAACCGAAAATCAGCAAGGAGTTTGATCACTTGTCAACTTTCTAATCAATATACATATAAGGGTAATGAGCATTAAGTTTCATACTTAAACTCACATATAAACCCTAAATTACATAAGTGTTCTAAACACTTAAAATAGAAGTTTACCTTAGAATTTGAAAGAGAACTTGAATATGTAACAAGAGAGGTTTCCACCAAGCCCTTGAATGATTGGAATGAAGCTAAAACAAAGCAAAAGAAAACACCATGAAGAAAGTGATTTTGGTCACTTATGAAAACAAAAGGAAATGAAGTTTTTCTTTGAGTTTCCTTACCTTGAAGCAAAGGAGAACAACAAGGTGTGAAAAGATGAGCTCAAGCTCCTTCAATGGTGAATCTCCATGGCACCGAAATGGAGATTTTGAAGATTTGAAAAGATAGAATTGAAGAGCTTGGCAAGACTAAGAGAATGGTGGTCTTGGTTTTTGATTTGGCAAAGGGAGCTAGGAGATATAAGCTATGGAAGTTAAGAAATGGTGAAGTTGCTGTAGCATAACCGATGGAGAAGGAAGGAGAAGATTGGAGACCGTGGGAAATGAAGAGGGAAAGGAGAGAATGAGAAGGAAACTTGCTTTTGGAGATATTTAAGCTAAAAGCAAATAGTGACTTTTGCTTTATCATTTACTTAACTTATTTATTTGTTTAGGTGTGGTGAGTCACTCATGAAAACCGGCCCCCTTAGTGTTTTAGGCTAAGTCATGGTCTTTGTTGACCAACAAGACAACTTATGTTGACTTATATTGTAAACTAGCTTATTTTTGTTACTATTCACAAACTAAGGCACATATTTGTGAAATTTTTGATTTCTCACTGATTTAGACTTCCTAATGTGATACTAAGTAGTACACATATTAATTAAAGAGTAATGATGGTCATTTAGCCACTCAAAACTCATTTACAAGACAACTTTTCAAAAATGTGCTTTAAGACTCCTTAAAGCACATTTTGTGTTTTAACTTGTTTTCAAGCTTGGTTTTCTTTAGTAATTGGTTTAATATGTTCATTAACACATAATTAAGGTATAGGTATGACCTTTAGGTCTTATACAAACTTATCCCAAGCTTAGAGCACATTTTTGCCCATATTGACTTTAAGGTATTTATTTGTGTTTTGTTTGGTTTAATTGTCTACCAAGGTTTCCTAAGGACTTAATTAGCCTTATTAAATCATAATTGAATATTATTAAGTCTTGGTAGGCTCTTTGGGTCCTAACCAAGCTCACTCCAAGCTTAGAGCATGTTTTTGCTCAAACTGTATTTATGGTACTTTATTGTTTTTACTATGGTTTAAATTGTACACTGATGCTTCTAAGGCACTTTTTAGCCTTTAAATATCATAGTTTTACATTTGAACAACATATCAAGGTTTGGGGTATTTCAATCTACCCCCCTTAAAAGAACTTTGTCCTCGAAGTTCACACTTCCCACACATCATTGGATTAGAATACGGGGATTACTTGTAAAATAAAACTTCCATAACCAAACATACTTTACATCACAACCTCGGACTTAACGGTCCGGGTACATATACACACCCATACATAACATAACATACTTACGTGATAACCTCGGACTCAACGATCCGGGTATCTTAACAACATTGTACTTACATAACAACCCTTAGACTCTCAGGTCTGGGTAACATAACAACATTTAGACACATAGGTCTAGGTAACATAACAACTTTCGGAACTCAACCACATTAGGACTCAAGGTCAAAATAATATTTATTACACGTACCACACAACATGTCATAGCATGTATAACAACCAAAAATATCTTTTATATACACTGTGATCCCGCAGAACCCGGTCGCGATGGACACCTTCCGTCCCCGTTCCTTTGGGAGATCAAAACAATCACTAAATCTTTAACACATATGCTTCCCATGTCACCGGGCAAGTACTACAAAAATATTCTTTATTAAGGTTAAGTAAAAGTACTTTCATAATGTAAGGTATCTATCGACGTTTTATAAATACCAATTCAAAATCCTTTTGAAAACACATACAACTCCAAGTCCAACTTATGTTCTTTATTTCTTTTCCTTAGTGTGGTTATTTGCGACCACTTATAGGAAGCTTTAAGAATCATCCAACCCTGATGTGATCAGCATCAGTGTCGAACTATCCTTCCACCCCAATTTGTGTTCGGCTTCCCTTGATCGCATGCAAATCAAGTTCCACCTCCCACTTCATTTTCAAGCATCAAATAATACACTCATTTCCAATTTTCTATCTTTTAGTCATTCTAGTCATAATCATTACATCTCCAAAGGATAGAACTCCGTCTATCAATTATCTCCATTCACTTTAATCCTGTTACCTAGGGAATCTTATTCTCACTAGGTTCTACGTCGGTTTCATACCCTTTCATGAATCACTATATTACATATATACATATATTTTATCAAAATACAACACACAGTTTCACATTTAGTGTCATATGAACATATAATGTCGGGGTTTTAGTTCCCCGGGAGTTTCTCTACTCCCCACACTTGTACTATCACACACAACTGTTAACAAATAAACACACTTATCACAATGGTATTCGCATCTTCTGTGCGCAATTACCACAATTAAACCATGAATGGATGCGTATGTTTATGTAACGCACGCACCAATCATCAAAACAAATTATTTTGTGCTATGCACAACATAGTTCACGTACTCTTGTACGGTAAAACACACTAAGCGGTTTTGCGCTCTACCCCCCTTAAAAGGGATTACGCCCACGTAATCAACCACTGAATATTGGTTTAAAACGTTCTGCCGTCGTGATGTACTTTAACTTCCACGCGGTCTGTTATACAATGCATTCCGATTAGAGGATCTTAACCGTATTGGCGGTTTAGTTCCTAAACCAAGAATTCTCATTGGAGTTTGCTTTAACTCTCAACTAGTTTCGATTCTGGCCTGTTAGGCTTCTAAGCATTCATAATTAGCCATTTATTCGTATTCACTATGCACATTCGGTATCTGAAGCATGGGTTCACTGGCCTCTGCTGCGCAACTCTGTTAACTTTAGAGGTTAGCTTGCCCCGTTCGTTCTTCTTACTGTATTGTACATCTCCCATTTATCACCTTTATCTTGGTAATAACGGTTTCTCAACCGACGCGTGGTATCTCTTACCGTGAGCGAATTCGGTGAGTTATTAAACTTTCTATCCACTTCCTTAATAATTTACTGTGTATACTGCTATTTATTTCGCAATGATTGCCTTGTTTCCTTCCGACTTACTGTCGGTTGAGATTGAGCTACCACCTAATGTGTAGTGCTCTCGGTTATTTCCCACACTTGAGGTATATTCCATACCAATATTTGGTATTTAGTGCTACTGTAGTCACTTGTTCTTAATCACGCCTCCACATTTGGTCCTGTACCAGTACTCTTCCATTGGTACGACCTTGCATTTCCTATGCATCAGTCACTATGGCGTTATAAGCCGCTTTCTGTTTCCACCACAATTAACATTTCCCGAATCCTAGCTATCCCACTCGATCATTACTGCACAAGTGCAATACCAAAACACTCAGTCATACAGAGTGCAGAGGCGTAAACTCTTGACAGTAAATCTCTTATTAGCAATGGGAATCCACACTGAGTTCCTTATCACATAGTACCAACTACTGGCTTATTGCTCAGTCTGCTTATCATCACTTACCTTGCATCTCCACTGAGTTTAACTCATAACTGGTCTTATCTGCTATATTATTATTCAACAACACTTATACAATGGTCGCTTGCTGCGCACCGTGCTCTTACTCATTGTATAACATCAACTTATATGGTATTCACTGTCATTTTAGCTTCCACACATATACTTACATCACTCGTATTATGGTTCGCCACTCATTTGGCTGATTGTTGAATATTCTAGTCTTTGAGTCTTAATGCTCCTTGAGCATTGTCCATTACACATTTAGCGTCACACATCTATGGTGGTTGCTATTAGACTTATTACTCTTCCGGTCTCCACAAGTGGTATAAACACCACTTTTCGTATCATTCCCATTCAAATCCTCCTCCGGTAACAACCATATTGGTCCACCCTTAACATATTCCCTGAACTTAGTTCACCTAACTACCGCCGTTGCGGTCTCACAATATTAAGAGGTATCCCCACTCTCTTAGCAGTGGTTCGTTATCCGCTTTACTTACTTATATAACATAAACTTTTACAATAGATTAAATTTATATAACATATCTTGTTTGTGGCTTATAAGCCTTATTGCCTTGAGCTCCGTTCATTGTAGGCTGTTCACACACAGGTACTTCTCTGTACAACATTACATGGTTAGAGGTTGTATTGGGCTCCATGACAGGGTCGTTGCATCACATTTCCTTTCATGGGATGCCCCTTAGGATTGTCAGTCCGTCTCCTGACGATTTATGCTTATATCAATCCTTGTGTTTTTGTCACATTGTTTCGTTCAACAATTGTTGATGCGAACACCCTTCAAGGATTGCTCCTGGGTGTTGCTAAGTTATGCCATTACATCTGGCTCGCACTTATTGGTATATTTAGTTAGCCACACCATTTTGCGTTCTTAACTGGCTTACTATCCTCGTCTGTGAAGATCGACATCTCCTGGTAGTGTAGGTACTCATTCTGGGAGTTTCATCCCGTTCGTTGCACATTAATATGTCCACATTAGGCATCTGCCTCGTCATGTATAGGCTGGGTCACCGTTCCAGCCATCATGTTTATCCCTCGAGATTCTTAAGACATATGCGATGTCTTTACATAACAGTTAGTGCACTTCGCACCTCCTGACTCTTAAACATTTCCTTGAAATGAATTCACTAATTCCTTTAGTTTCGTTAACTTAACTGAGTTCCTTTACTTTAACCATTCTTGGTAATCCTTAGCTCTTGATTGACTTATACTGCTGACCGTAGTACAGAGTCGACTACCTCCCGTGTTCCGGACTCTACTTGTATACATATGTGGGGTACCATGCTGATACATTGCTACTTACCCGACTAACCCATAAGTAGGTCTGCCAGGCCCACATGCTCCTATCGGAGTGCGGTCGTCCCACATTTCAGTTGGTACACTCGTAGTGTCCGTCACACGCCTAGGTGAAGTATTCTGTTGTCAACTCCCTTATATTGTCCTATGACAACATGCATTCCGTGCTTCCTGAACTTAATCAAGGGAAGGTTTATCCACCGTTGTATCATTATGAACTACCCTTGGGTTTACTGGTTTGGTTTAAAAGAAGGTGTAACACCCCGTCCTAAGCCAATCGTGGTTATCGCAACTTAACAAATAATATCTAAACGTCGCAGTGGAAATAAACTATCACCAGGACCTTGCCACGGTCTAATCAACAAGAAATACCGTTACTTAAATATTTACAACCGTATATCCGTAATACATACACCAACCGAGTTTAAAGTATCTCCAAAACCATACAATATTTCACAAGTTCAACTATCAACAGACGGGTGCACAGGCGCTACCCGTACTCAAAATAAAGTCCCACCTAGGGCTACCCACTCCTACTCTCGTGGTGTGACTTCATGGGCCACTTACCTGCAAGTGTAAAAACAGCCCCCAAAGGGGGTCAGCACGAATGCTGGTACGACCCTCCCGTGGCCCCCAAGCTAACGGGGCTACGACGACTAATTGTCGATAGCATGGAAGTTGATTAGCATCACAAGCATAATATGAAACGCAATAAAACAACAACCACAATGAACATAAATAGCTCATATGCAAATGAACGACTCAGGCGTTCCCTTAATAAGTGAGTTAGTTCTTAACTCCTTAGATCCACAATCTCCTTAATCTTATATTTGCCAACCGTTCCACTATTAGATTGGTTAGCCCTTAATTGGTTGCTTATTTTTGTAGGGCTTGGTTAACCCTAGCCAGTAGCAGTGCACTATCCAGCCATAAGCAACCTTTCTTAATTTGTTGGGGATGTAGGCTTGATCCCCCCACGCCATCCTTAATGTGCCTCCCACCTCAAACAGTAGTCCGGGTGGTCGGGTCGGTTTGTTGACCCTAGGCGACGAGTCCGAGGACAAGTCTTATTCGGAAGTCGGATCTGATTCAGATACCGACCTCCCCCAATACACATGTGCCGGTACCATTCCGGATTCCTCACTCCCACCCCCAAGTTACGGTTAGTGAAAGTCTTAAATACCATGTGTTAGTTAAACCTTGACGGGTATTAACCAACAATTACCAATGTACAAATCCTCTCCTTAACTCAATAAGTATCAAGCTTAGTTAGTAGCTATCCTTAAGCCTCGTGGGTTAGTGTAAAGAAAACACAAACACAACGAGAACATGAATATCTGGTTGCATGCTTTATCTTGTCTTAGTCATATCAAACAACAAATAGCACACAAGCCGAGGGACACCTCGTTAGCAAGCA
>CM041779.1:93343186-93380006 GCA_023374045.1 Limonium bicolor
TATTACCGTGAAAGAGAGCAAAAAGAGAGGTTGAAGAAGAGCATGGAACCGTGTGAAATGAAAAGAAATGAGAGAATGAGGTAAGTTTGCTTTTTAGAAGATATTTGTAGTTTATAAAGTAAATAGTACCTAGTTAGTCATCTTTCTTTACTTAACAAAATAACAAGAGAGTGGTGAGTCACCAAACTTAGGAAAACTGGCCCCCCATTAGTACTTAGGGGTAATATAGTCTTTATTTGTCAATTTAATTACTTATACAAACATATGTTACAAAATAGCTTATAAAAATCACTATTCATAAAAACAAGGCACATAGAAGTGAAAATTTTGATTTCCCATTGATATAGACTTCCAAATGTGATACTATATAGTACACATATTAATTAAAGAGTAATGATGGACATTTAGCCATTCAAAACTCATTTACAAGACAATTTTTCGAAAATGTGCTTTAAGACTCCTTAAAGCACATTTTGTGTTTTAACTTGTTTTCAAGCTTGGTTTTCTTTGGTAATTGGTTTAATATGTTCATTAGTATATAAATAAGGTCTTGGTAAGTTCATTAGGTCTTAACCAAGCTTATCCCAAGCTTAGAGCACATTTTGGCCTTTATTGACCTTAAAGCACACTTTGTGTTTTCTTTTGTTTAAATTTGTTTACTAATGTTTCTAAGACTCTTTTAGTCTTAATATACCATATTTAGGTGTTTAAACAATATAAAGGTTTGGGGTATTTCAGCGACGATGGGTTGAGCTACTAGCCGATTATGACATCAACCTCCAGTACACAGAAGGGAAAGGAAATGTTATGGCAGATGCTCTGAGCAGAAGAGCTTATTCACTTCTCACTTCTCGCCCTGATAGAGACGACCACGATAGCTGAGAGGTGTATGCAGCCCAGGACAGTGACGTTTATTTACAGGGCATCAGACAGAAGTTAGCAGACGGTTTTACTGACGGTTTGAAGTACGACTATGAGCTGGACAGCGAGGGACACCTTCGAGTCAGAGGCAGACTCTGCGTTCCTCAGGATGCGACAGAGCTTCGGACCAGGATTCTTTCAGAGGCCCATTCCTCGACATTATCAGTACACCCTGGAGCCACCAAGATGTACAAGGACTTGAAGCAATTATTCTGGTGGAGCGGGATGAAGAGGGATGTGGCTGATTTTGTCTCTCGGTGCCTCACTTGTTAGAAAGTGAAGTTTGATCATCGTCGACCAGGCGGCCAGATTCAGTCACTTCCAGTACCGTGCTGGAAGTTTGACGACATCAGCATGGATTTTGTGGTCGGTCTCCCTCCAGCTAGAGGTGGACTGAACGCCATATGGGTTATAGTCGATAGGTTGACCAAGACAGCTAGGTTCATACCTATCAAGGACACATGGAAGGTGCCCAAACTGGCTGAGGTGTTTACCACAGAGCATATCCGGTACCATGGGGTACCGAAGACGATTGTCTCTGATCGTGACACTCGTTTCCTCAGTCGATATTGGCGTCAGGTACAGGAGGCATTTGGGACTCAGCTACGACTTAGCACAGCTTTTCACCCGCAGACTGATGGGCAGGGGAGTTGGGTAGAGCGTCTACACCTGGTATAGTTCTCCTACAATAACTCTTACCACGCGTCTATCGGCATGGCACCATTCCAGGCTCTATATGGCAGGCCGTGCCGGACTCCCTTATCATGGAGTGACCCTGCTGAGGCGGTCTTGATTGGGCCCGAGTATATTCAGACACTGCAGGATGACGTTAGGGTTATTCAGCAGCACATGAGGGCAGCGCAGTCCAGACAGAAGTCTTATGGGGATCAGCGTACCAGAGAGCTCGAGTTTCAGCTGGGAGACATGGTCTTCTTACGAGTGTCCCCGATGAGAGGGATATTCAGATTTGGGATGAGGGGGAAGCTAAGCCCTAAGTATGTCGGCCCGTACAGGATTACAGAGCGAGTGGGCCCAGTTGCTTACAGACTTGAGCTACCAGCGGAGTTGGGGAAGGTACACGCTGTGTTTCACGTGTCTCAGTTGAAGAAGTATATGCCTGACCCTTCTCACGTACTGCAGCCAGAGAGGTTGGAGATTGAGCCTACACTGAGGTATGAGGAGACTCCTATACAGATCTTGGACACGAAGGTCCGAGAAACGAGGGGCAGATCAGTTAAGTTAGTGAAGGTTCTTTGGGAACATCATGGGGTCGAGGAAGCTACTTGGGAGACCGAGGACTCCATGAGAGTTAAGTACCCACATCTGTTTGCATGATACTCTGCTATCCTGAGATGATTCACGTTAGTAGCGGTACGAGGGCGTACCTTAGCTCTTTTAAGGGGGATATGCTGGCATACTCCTCCTTCGTTATCTCATCCGGATTATGCCTCGTTGCATTGTTAGTAATGAGAGGTGTATGTATGTACGTAGTTTTACGTTGTGGCACAGTACTTTATCACGTTTGTGTTGTGTTTTGTTTCAGTTTATATTTTGATTCACGTTGTTATGGTTTCGGTACTTTGATTTCGGTACCCTCGAGTGGAATGTTGAAATAGAGATAAAGGATTGGAATGGTATGGAATTTCATTGAAGTTATTATTGTCTCAGCACACCCGAAGCGGTGTGAGTGCCTATTAGTTGATTGTTAAACTTCGAGGCGAAGTTTCTTTTAAGGGGGATATACTGAAATACCCCTAAATTAATTTAAATTAATTTAGGGGATTTCTTTTATTAAAAATTAAATTATTATATGGAATTATGAATATTAAATTATTATATGGAATTATGAATTTATTTAGGGTTTTTCTCCTATTTAACCCTAATTATTATACATTATTAGATAGTATTATAAATTTAATAATAAGATTTATAAGTCAATAAATCTTGGGAAAATTACTAAACACTCCAAATATATTATAAAGATTTTAGGAAGTGTTGGAACATTGTTTTGAAACATAAAAGTCAATCTAAAATTCTAGGAACCTTAAAGCTTATTAAGCCTTGCTAGAGTTGACTTTTTGAGAATGGTCAAACCAGGCCATGAAACCTATACCAATAAATAGGTTATGAAAAACCATGAAGATCGATAAAAAGAACGTCAAAAACGGATCATCCTAGCCAAAGTTATGCTAGATTGAAGTTTTGAATCAAAATTTTAAGAGATGCCACGTGTCACTCTGTAATGGGTCGCCCACACTTAGCCGATTTCTTCCCTGATTTCGGTAACCGATTTCCCTTACTTTGCCCTAACTTTAGACGGCTATAACTTTTACATCTCTCAATATTTTTCCATGCCGTCTTCACCATTCTCTTCTCCTTCAATCCTCTTTCCAACCATTACTCATACAAACCCTAAATCTTTCTGAGTCCACCGGAAAAATGAGCCAAAGTAGCCACCTTGCGAAGCTGTTTCCAGAATTCCAGATTTCCTTCGTTTTCAGGTAACTTGCGTCGATCATAACTTCTTCGTTAATCAACCAAAATTCGATTTCTTTAGCTCGTTGTAAAGATCTCTAATCCCTCTACAATTTTCGTGTTTATGCCCAAGTCTGATTCGTAACCAGTTGGGAGATATAGAGGTCTAAAGTTTCGGTTTCAACAGCACATAAAATAACACCGAAACAGAGAGGTAAACTCGTGTTTTGTAACTTCAATATCTTTCTGTATGGTGCGAGTTAGGTTTAGTTCTTGCTACCAATACGTAGATCTACGTTTCTTCTTTCCAATGAGCCCTTACTCATTATCTAACTCGTTTTGTACTGCTAGTTATAGATTCTCAAAGTTGGCACCACGAACTGGTTAAAGTTCGAGTTTTCCCCCAGTTTTCCGAATTGGAATTCGCTTAATTCGCACAATCCGGTGAGTCTCCGATCAAATTGCTCTGATAATGTTGTTCGTAGTCTTGTTTCGACCTAAACCATGTGTCAATTTAGTCAATTTCGTGTTAGGTTAGGAGAATTTGGATGAATTGCATTCGATTTTTATTCTGTACCGAGATAAACCCTAACTTTCGAATCGAATTTGAATCTTGATGAACTCTGCATTATAATTGGGGAAACCGGTATCAATAGAACCGAAATTTGATTACGAAGCTATAGAAACAAGAATCACTCGATTTCGTTCTGTAGATTGTGAGAAAACGAGAATTAGTACTCGGTTGGGATTTCGAATCGATGATGAACTAGAGACTCAGGGACCGTCCGATCGCAGTTTAAAGAACGGACGGACCAGATTAGATCGTGGGAATATAAGAGTATATTAAGTTTTATAAATTCCAGTAAATAGTCCTAACTTGTTGGGTTAATTTAATTATCTTCCCGAATGTATTTTGACTTGAAATTTTAACCATAGATTCCTTATTTAATCTAGTTTATTGGGATTTAAATTATTATGGTTTTGGAGTTTTTAAACATAAGTTATGATTTTTGCAAGTTACGGGTTTTCTGGAATTATTTGGCCAAATTAAAATATTTTTATGAAATAAAAATTTTATAATATGTCTAAAATGTTATAGTTACTGTATATTAAATTTTGGAATTTTTGGGCAATGGTAAAAGGTTTTAAAAATTGTGTTTATGAGTTTTTCATAAGAATAACCTATAATATAAGGTTTTTAATGTAACCAAAAATTAAAGTATGGTTTGTTAATTAACTTTTAAGCTGGGGAAAATAAGGGAAATAAATTAACATTTTATAACAGTAAGTTTATAATTTTTTTTTGTATTAACTTTTAAGAGAAGTGAAATTATTTACATATATGTATATATACTTACTTAAGTAGAAACTTATATAAATTAAGGAATTTAATTATCCTACCTTTTATTTACTATAATTATATGGAGTTAATATTTTTAATTAAACTAAGGAATAAATATGTATATATTTTTACGCATTTATAAAAAGGAATTAAGTAGTAACTTAGAGTAAAACAAGGAATTAATTTATTTAACACTTATCATAATTAAATATTTTAAGAGCTAGAACCTTAAGATATGGTAAAAGAAATACTCTATGAAATATACTTGGAATAAAGTTAAAGGTCGAAGTAATAAGATAGTTTAAATATAGTAAGTTACATGGGGAATGTTTTAGTTAAATTCTAATAAGGGTATACTTGTATATTAAATAAATGAAGGAGACACATTATTTTATAAACCTTAAGTCGGTTGTATTAAGCCTAGAAGTTATTGAACATAATAAATACAATAAAATTTCCTGAAAATGCTATGGATAAATTTTAATACATAAAGTTATATATATAAATATACATGTATATAAATACATTAGTATAGTTGAGGGAAATAATAATCCTTGTGATAGCTATAATAAGTAGGTTTTATATATATATATATATATATATATATATATATATGTTAAACCTTAGGTTTTAGTCAGTGAGTGATTAAATAATCACTATTATTTTAAGGGTTTTATTACACAACATAACTTAACACGGTCTTGGGCTAACCCACTAAGCCCAAGTCTATGAACTCCAAAAGCCCACTTTAACCATCCAAGAGAGTTTGGGCCACTCTCAGGAATAATTCTAAATCATTCCAAACTAAACGAGATGGACCTAACAAAGGATTTAGTTAACAAGTCAAGCCCAAACTTTTGTAAGAGAATAATGGTAACCTGAAACTATTAATCAGTAAGTGAAGAAGCCTGTTAAGTTTATAAGTCTCTTAACTAATCGACACTTGGAACACCTTAATTATAGGTTACTGTTGGGGAATCACTTTACGAGTTAGTTATTGTTCTTCACATACCAGGTACAATTTCTCGTACTCCGATATTTTTGTTGATTGTCTGATGGAATGTTTTGGAAAACGCTAACTGACTTTAAGAGGAATTTCTAAAAAGGAATTGGTTGTGTGACTAACTCAGCTTGTGTGACTAACTGAGCCTTGGTTGTGAAACTTACATGGGTATTGGTTCCTTCTATTTGGTGCCGTTAGACATTGGCTGCTTAGGGTTTACGCTTCTGCATGCACTATGTAGGACTGAGTGTTTTGGTATTGCTCTGGGTAGTTGGTGATCTGGTGGGATTATGGGAAAAAGTTATTCTTGGTATTGAGTATGGATTATCTCTAATAAGTGGTGCGCACACTTTTCACCGATGACTGAGAACGGGTCGGTGGCAGCGGAGGTCTGCTATACCTCGTCCATGTGGACAACTGACAGCGGAGGTCTGTTTACCTCATCCTTGTGACAACTGACTGGCGGTGGGGGCCATCTCTCCCAATGGGTTTTATTCCACTCTCGAGTTATGGGTTCTTGGAGCTATTTTATCATTCCTAGTCCTTTGTGACTATCTGGGTTTTTCTACTCCTAACGGGTATTGGGATTAACTAAGGAAATGGATGTTCACTAACACATGATGTGATTTCGTTCACTAACCTTATCTTTCAGTTATTAACCTTTGTTCTTATCTGGTTATCTTGATTGGTGAATTGTGAAATGTTTGTTCCTCTGAGTGTTTTAAGTGACTGTTTTCGAAGTTATTATTTATGTAAGAATTGTGTTATAAGTTGTTTCTGGAGGATCGTACCAGTTCCATTCCAGGGAACTGACCCGCCCCTTTCGGGGTGGGCTGCTTGGTTTCATCTTGCAGGTACGAATTGATTTACAGGTGGCCACGAAGAGAATGAGCGTTTGGGATGGGACTAGGTTTTGTGGAGAGTTAATATGTTTAATTTCTATTATGTTTGTGTTAAGTTTTCTCGAGTTCAGACCGTAGCTTTTGTGGAATGTAAGTTGTATTTGGTGAGGTTTGGTGCCGGGTGTTTGGAACCCGATGATCTGTACGCCTTTAGTATTTTATTTCCGCTATAAATATGTTAGATAGGGGCGTTACAAAAAATTATCAACAAAGTAGATTATAACAAAGTAGACGAAAAAAAAATGTGTGGGCGCAAACGGATCGACAAACAGAGCTATAACGAAGAAAATATAGCAATTTTAAGACCAGAACCCAGCGCCGGCACCAACAAAGAAGGCCCGGCGCCAGCGCCGATAAGGAAGGAGCGGCCCGTTTGTCGATCCGTTTTCGCCGACGCATTCGTCTTTTCGTCTAATTCGTTATAATCTACTTTGATGATAATTTGTCTGATATATGTATTATTTCTTCTTAAGTACGTTGTTTTTCCATTTAAAAAGAAATCTAAACTCGTACGCTCAGTCGTGTTTTCACTTCACGCAGTCGTAATGAAATTTGGATGCACCTCGTAATATGTCACAAATTGTGGGTAAAATGGTAATTTTTAAAAATATTCAAGCAGGGCAAGATGGTCATTTTTTGCCGGAGCAAATTGGAATTTTGACTGCGCGTAGTGACCCTCTATATTAAAAAGATAAGAGTTTACAAACTGACACACACTTTACAAAGCGGAAGCTAACAAAAACTTACAAAGCCAAAGCCTCAATATACAAGGTGACCACAAGGTCACAGTTCAAATAAAAACTTCGAATACAACGCAGAAGCTAAAAGACAAAAGTAGAGATCTTCAGCCAAATGCTAAAACCTACAAATCTGACGGAGATAGGGGTGAGCAACCACAGCTCAGCAGGTGATAAACTTCATCAGCCTGAGCATGCTCAAAATGCTTTACAAAACATAATATATATATACGCTAGTTATAACCCGTATAATTGCAAACATTATTTTATATCCATTACAATGTTATTCTAAGTTGGATTAAATTCTTTGCTATCAGTTGGGACGTCAGCGGCATTGTTTTAATTGCCAAGGACAAGGAAGTCATTCGATTAATTAATTAAGGTAATTAATTTATCTGATTTATAAGGAAAGGAATTCCTTATTTATTTTTCTTTCCCTGATCATTGTTATTCACGTCAGTTCAATCGTGAGGAGCGTCTCTCATCGTGGTTTGAACGAGTGTTTCTTCCTCTTCTCTCTCTCTCCCTCCTCTGTTGAGAATTTCGGTTCTGCTGCTGCGATTGGATTGGAGTTCTTTGTTGCTGGTTTCCCCTCTCTTTGTTATCAGGTTTGTTCTGCAGAATTCCGGATTTCGTTGGCAGCTTTCTCTCCTCTCAGTTTCTAATTTTGAGTCTTTGAATGTAGTTGAATCGGTGGCTGTTGGGTTCTGTCTGGTCGAGCAATTGTTCGGTGTTGTTGCTGCTGCGTTCTGTGGATTCCGGGCTGTCAGTTGCAGGTTGTGTTACAGATTAGGGATGTGTTGTTCTCGGTTTTTCTCTTTCGTTTTTTTCTGATTTTGGGTTCGTTGTTGTGGGATTCAGTGGTCTGTGGTTTGCGTTCAGTTGCGGGGTTGTTCGGGTTCCGCTTGTGGTTTCAGATGAGTGGGAATTCATCCGCTAACTGAGGTAGGTGGTTGCTTGATTCGGTGTGGAAGTTCAGCCATGGGGATATTGCAAGAGTTGTTCTCTGATTTTGTGTGTGATTTCCTTGCGTTTGAATTGCGTTTCTGAATGGCTAAAACCCCATGGTTCTTTGTGTTTAAGTCTGATTTGGTGTGCGTTTCAACATGGCAATTCGTGGTGGCGATTTTGCATTGTTTTCTTCTCTGTTCGTCAATCTGAAACTGCAGTTTTCGTGCTGTCCGAACTTCTATCCTAGCTTTGAAGTTCAGACAGCGTGTTTTGCGCTTCTGTATTTTCGAGTTCAGGGCATGTCCGAACTTCGGTTCCGAATTTCGATGTTCGGACACACCCTAGTTTTCTGACTTTGAAGCTCGGACTTCACCACGTAACTTTTCTCGTAAAACATCCAAACATCAGTCCGAACTTTGATGTTCGGACACTCTGAATTTCCCTTCTGTTTTCAAATCGACTTGTGTCCGCACTTCAACGTCCGGACACAAGTTCGGTCACCTTACTGTTTTCGTTGTAACTCTTCTTCGTTGAACTCCGATTTGAGTTCCGTTTGCGGCGTTGGATTACTTGTGATCCGGGACTACTGATTTATGAGTGTTTTGGCATATTTAAATGCAATTTTTCCTCTGATTATGCAATCCTTCTGTTTGGGACATTATACTTTGTTTCTGAGCCGTGAATGGCTGGTCGAGTTATTCCGTGGTATACCATGTAGACGTCATTCTGAGTGTGGGTCATTCCCTTTCTGTTCTGTGGGGTTAACGAACCCTTTGGCTCTTTAGAGTCATTTTTGCATTGTCGAGAGATCTGTTATGATCTATGGGTCTTTGACCCCTTCTGAGTGTGTGCATTGTATCTTGTCCCTTCTCTGTTTAAGAACTCTGATTGTTTCGGTACCGGGAACTCTTGTGTTCCATTCTGTTTCTGATTCTGAGAGCTTCTGACTGTTTGGGAAACTGTTGATATATTGCTTATCTTCACCTTCTTCTGACTTTCATTGTTTTGAGCGACCTCACTGATGACGGTCGCTGCTTACTGGGCATAGTTGTATGCTCACTCTCCTACTCTTATTGTTTTTGCAAATTGATCAGCGAGGGTCATCTTAAGTTTCTGGAGCCGTAGTGTTTAGCTCATTTGATTGTTCAAACTATTTGTTTGTGATGTTGTAGCCTTCGGGCCTTACACTGTTTTGACCCCTGACATTAGGTCCGCTGTGACACCTCTTCGTCACCGGACCTTTAGGGATGTGGCAGATGTCGCTCTGCTGGTAGAGACTGACATCAAGGGTAGGCAGGCTGGCAAGGACCACAAAGGGAAGAGACGGGCTGAAGAGTCTCAGAAGAGGAGGCTGCTCCTCCACAGAAGAAGCAGTCTTGTGGAGATCATCGGGGAGCTTCTTCGTCTTCGTCAGCTGGGGCGAAGTGTGGGTCTTGTGGTCACTCCCATCCTGGTAGGGAGTGCTACAAGAAGATTGTGCATGTTTTAAGTGCGGATTGAATGAGCACAGGATTGCTCAGTGCCCTCAGACGTCTGGTAGAGGCACCGGTTCAGATTCAGGAGCGAGGTCCAACCAGAAGAAGCCTCAGACTCAAGCCCGAGTTTATGCTATGGGAGGAGAGTGTGATCGAGCTGGTGATGTGTCGTCTCAAGTATCCTCCAGATCCATTCTCAGGATGTGTTTTGTCTGTTTGATTCTGGAGCTACGCATTCCTTTATCTACTCTGATTTGTTGGGTAAACTCGAGTTGACTGCTGTGTCTAGTGAAGTAGATCTAAGTGTGAGTAGTCCTTTTGGTGGGATTGCTCCTTGTGTGCTTGATTATGTGTGTAAGGCTTATCCCATAGTAGTTCGGGACAAGACTTTTTATGCTGACCTCATCCCGATGCGGATGGCCTGTTTTGATGTCATTTTGGGCATGGACTGGCTAGCAGAGCACCATACCCATATAGACTGTGCAGCGAGGAGAGTGGTGTTTGATCTGTCAGGCGGGAGCCGTTTTGTCTTCTCGGGGAATGCAGTTCCAGGTGCGCCTATGTTGGTGTTAGCGTTGCAGGCGGCTAGCTTGTTGAGGAAGGGCTGCCAGGGATTTTTGTGTTATCTGCCAGAGGTGCGCGAGGGATCTAGCTTGGAGAGCATCCCGATTGTCAGAGAGTTCCCTGAGGTTTTCCAGGACGACATGCCCGGGCTTCCACCAGAGAGGGAGGTGAAGTTTACGATTGATTTAGCGTCAGGGACTCAGCCCATCTCTAGGGCCCCTTACTGTATGAGTCCGGCAGAGATGAAGGAGCTGAAGGTTCAGCTACAGGAGTTGCTCGATAAGGGCTTCATTCGCCCTAGCGTTTCGCCTTGGGGAGCGCCAGTGCTATTTGTGAAGAAGAAGGATGGGACCTTCAGATTGTGCATCGACTATAGAGAGCTGAATAAGGTGACCATCAAGAATCGCTATCCCCTTCCGCGCATCGATGATCTATTTGACCAGTTGACGGGAGCCACAGTTTTCTCGAAGATCGATCTTCGTCCAAGCTACCATCAGTTGAGGATTAAGGCCGAAGATGTGCCTAAGTCCGCTTTTAGGACTCGTTATGGTCATTACGAGTTCCTAGTCATGCCGTTTGGGTTGACTAATGCTCCATCTTTTTCATGGACATGATGAACCGGGTTTTCAAACCCTATCTGGATCAGTTTGTGGTGGTCTTCATAGATGATATTTTGGTATATTCTAAGAGTGCAGAGGAGCACCTGAGGATCGTTCTACACAGACGTTGAAGGATCGTGAGTTGTACGCTAAGCTGAAGAAGTGTGACTTCTGGCTCGATCGCGTAGTGTTCTTGGGACATGTAGTCTCGAAGGATAGTATCTCGGTCGATCCCGAGAAGATTAGAGCTGTGATGAAGTGGGTGAGGCCCACGAATGTTTGCTGAGATTCGTAGTTTCCTTGGGTTAGCTGGGTATTACAGGAAGTTCGTTGAGGGGTTTTCTAAGATTGTATCCCCGCTGACCCGTCTGTTGAGGAAGGATTAAGTATGAGTGGAGTGAGGCTTGCGAGCAGAGCTTCCTGAAGATTAAGAAGAGATTTACGACCACACCGATTCTGACCTTTCCGTCTCGGACCGAGGGCTTCGAGGTCTTTTGCGAAGTGTCCCATAAGGGACTTGGATGTGTCTTGATGCAGCAGGGTAAGGTAGTGGCTTATGGCTCTCGGCAGCTGAAGCCCTATGAGAAGAACTACCCTACCCACGATCTGGAGTTGGCAGCTGTAGTTTTCACGCTGAAGATTTGGAGGCATTATATATATGGAGCGTCGTGTAAGGTTTACACGGACCACGAGAGTCTCAAGTATCTGTTCACTCAGAAGGAGCTGAACTTGAGACAGAGGAGGTGGTTGGAGCTACTTCACGACTACAACTTGGAGATCCTTACCATCTGGGTAGAGCGAACGTTGTGGCAGATGCTTTGAGTAGGAGAGGTGCTCCGGGTGTAGCTTGTGCTTTGACAGGAGTTCAGAGGACCGTTATAGAGCTTCAGCGTATGGGTGTTTGGGTGGTCAGACCAGACAGTGCCAGTATGATAGTAGCGCTTTAGGTTCAGTCTTCGTTAGTGGACAGGATCAGGGCTGGTCAGGAGTCAGATTCAGCTTTGTGTCGGATTAGAGAGGGGTTGCCTTCAGAGCAGAGTTCAGACTTCAGTATCTCCAGCGATGGTTGTCTGCGTTTCAGAGGTCGAGTGTGTGTGCCGGCTGATACGTTCTACGCAGGGAGATCCTTCGGGAGGCGCATGAAGCCCCATATTCGGTACACCCAGGAGGGGTGAAGATGTACCGAGATCTCAAGGAGTCATTCTAGTGGTCTGGGATGAAGCACGATATCTCTGAGTTTGTTTCGAAGTGCCAGACTTGTCAGTAGGTGAAGGTTGAGCACCAGAGGCCAGCGGGTTTACTTAAGCCCCTTCCCATTCCTGAGTGGAAGTGGGAGAGTGTGGGGATGGACTTTATCATGGGGTTGCCTAGGACTCCTTCAGGCTGTGACGCTGTGTGGGTGATAGTGGATCGGCTAACGAAGTCTACCCACTTCCTGCCTGTGAAGAAGACTTTTAGTTTGGAGCGTTTGGCTCATCTGTATCTTGATGAGATAGTGAGGCTGCATGGTGTGCCAACTACTATAGTTTCTGATCGTGATCCGCGCTTTGTTTCGAGATTCTGGCGCAGTTTGCATAAGGCCTTGGGTACGAATTCAGCTTTTAGTTCAGCCTACCATCCTCAGTCGGATGGCAAGACGGAGAGGACTAATCAGGTCCTGGAGGACATGCTTCGCGCATGTGTCCTAGATTTTGGAGATAGCTGGGAGCAGTATGTGACTCTGATCGAGTTTGTTTACAACAACAGCTTTCAGGCGAGCATTGGTATGGCTCCGTTTGAAGCATTGAATGGAAGGAGATGCAGGTCCCCCATCTGTTGGGATGACCTGAAGGAGAGGGTCTTGGTTGGACTCGAGCTGGTGCAGGGAGTAGTAGAGAAGATCAGGATGATTCGAGAGCATCTGCTTGTCGCTCAGAGTAGACAGAAGTGCTCAGACCAGAGGCGCAGACCGCTTGAGTTTGATGTGGGTGACCACGTCTATCTGCAAGTGTTGCCTGTCAGAGGTGTGGTCCGGTTTGGGAATGGGACGCTTAGCCCGAGGTTCGTAGGACCTTTTGAGATCTTAGAGAGGATTGGCCCTGTGGCATATCGTCTAGCTTTGCCTTCATCTTTGTCTGCTGTCCATGTGCATAGTGTTTTCCATGTTTCGATGCTGAGGAAGTACTTGCATGATCCATCCCATGTGATCGACCATAGTCAGCTTCAGGTGAGAGGACTTCAGTTATGAGGCGGTGCCTACCCGCATTCTGGCTAGTGATGTTCGCCAGCTCCGTAGCAAGACCCTGCCTATGGTTAAGGTGCAGTGGTCTGATCAGTCAGAACGTGAAGCAACTTGGGAGCTCGAAGATGAGCTACGTGCCAAGTTTCCCTCCCTTTTCGATCAGTGAGGTGAGTCAATTTCGAGGACAAAATTCTTTTAAGGGGAGGTGATGTTATAACCCGTATAATTGCAAACATTATTTTATATCCGTTACAATGTTATTCTAAGTTGGATTAAATTCTTTGCTATCAGTTGGGACGTCAGCGACATTGTTTTAATTGCCAAGGACAAGGAAGTCATTCGATTAATTAATTAAGGTAATTAATTTATCTGATTTATAAGGAAAGGAATTCCTTATTTCTTTTTCTTTCCCTGATCATTATTATTCACGTTAGTTCAATCGTGAGGAGCGTCTCTCATCGTGGTTTGAACGAGTGTTTCTTCCTCCTCACTCTCTCCTCTCTCTCTGCTGAGAATTTCGGTTCTGCTGCTGCGATTGGATTGGAGTTCTTCGTTGCTGGTTTCCCCTCTCTTTGTTATCAGGTTTGTTCTGCAAAATTCCGGATTTCGTTGGCAGCTTTCTCTCCTCTCAGTTTCTGATTTTGAGTCTTTGAATGTAGTTGAATCGGTGGTTGTTGGGTTCTGTCTGGTCGAGCAATTGTTCGGTGCTGTTGCTGCTGCGTTCTATGGATTCCGGGGCTGTCAGTTGCAGGTTTGTGTTGCAGATTAAGGGTTGTGTTGTTCTCGGTTTTCTCTTTCGTTTTTTCTGATTTTGGGTTCGTTGTTGTGGGATTCAGTGGTCTATGGTTCGCGTTCAGTTGCTGGGTTGTTTCGGTTCCGCTTGTGGTTTCAGATCAGTGGGAATTCATCCGCTAACTGAGGTAGGTGGTTGCTTGATTTGGTGTGGAAGTTCAGCCATGGGGATATTGCAAGAGTTGTTCTCTGATTTTGTGTGTGATTTCCTTGCGTTTGATTGCGTTTCTGAATGGCTAAACCCCATGGTTCTCTATGTTTAAGTCTGATTTGGTGTGCGTTTCAACATGGCAATTCGTGGTAGCGATTTTGCATTTTTTTCTTCTCTCTCTGTTCGTCAATCTGAAACTACAGTTTTCACGCTGTCTGAACTTCTGTCCTAGCTTTGAAGTTCGGACAGCGTGTTTTGCGCTTCTGTATTTTCGAGTTCAGGGCGTGTCTGAACTTCGGTCCGAACTTCGATGTTCAGACACACCCCAGTTTTCTGACTTCGAAGCTCGGACTTCACCTCGTAACTTTTCTCGTAAAACGTCCGAACATCAGTCCGAACTTCGATGTTCGGACACTCTGAATTTCCCTTATGTTTTCAAATCGACTTGTGTCCGAACTTCAACGTCCGGACACAAGTTCGGACACCTTACTGTTTTCGGCGTAACTTCTTCGTTTGAACTCCGATTTGAGTGCCGTTTGCGGCGTTGGATTCCTTTTGACTTGTACTACTGATTTATGAGTGTTTTGGCATATTTAAATTCAAGTTTGCCTCTGATTATGCAATCCTTCTGTTTTAGGACATTATACTTTGTTTCTGAGCCGTGAATGGCTGGGTCGAGCTATTCCGTGGTATACCATGTACACAACATTCTGAGTGTGGGTCATTCCCTTTCTGTTCGGTGGGGTTGACAAACCCTTTGGCTTTTTAGAGTCATTTCTGCGTTGTCGAGAGATCTGTTATGATCTATGGGTCTTCGACCCCTTCTGAGTGTGTGCATTGTATCTTGTTCCTTCTCTGTTTAAGAACTATGATTGTTTCTGTACCGGGAACTCTTGTGTTCCATTCTGTTTCTGATTCTGAGAGCTTCTGACTGTTTGGGAAACTGTTGATATATTGCTTATCTTCACCTTCTTCTAACTTCAATTGTTTTTAGCGACCTCACTGATGACGGTCGCTGCTTACTGGGCATAGTTGTATGCTCACTCCCCTACTCTTACTGTTTTTGCAGATTGATCAGCGAGGGTCATCTTAAGTTTCTGGAGCCGTAGTGTTTAGCTCATTTGATTGTTCACTATTTGTTTGTGATGTTGTAGCCTTCGGGCCTTACACTGTTTTGACCTCTGTTTCTGTTTTGAACATGTATTTGGGAGTTTGTGTGAACTTCCGTCGTATTAAAATACTCTGGTTTATACTGTTTATGAAAGCGTTGTTTTGGGCCTTAATGCGATTGTTAGTTTTAGAGCCTTGCGTTATTAGGTAGTAATACGTGACGTGTAATGCCCCTAACTCTTAGGCCGATTTTGGGGGTGTTACACTTAGTAAATCAGAATCAGAGTCAAAGTAGAATTCCTTCAAAACAGACCGAAGTCCAAAGACAGAGCATAACTAAGCAGAAGTCAAAACAGATATCTAAACAACGAAAGTCATAACAGAAACCGGAATTCATAACAAAGCTCAAATGCAAAACAGATCAAACCTTAGCAGAGCGGAGGTTCATAAATATAAACTGTCAAACTCAAAAGTAGAAGGAAGACAGAAACCACAAATTAGAGAGTTCACAAAATGAAACATTTTTAAATCAGAACGGATATCAAGTAGAGTGATTAACAATAGATCACTTTACAAACAGAAGCGGAACCCTAGTTCATAGCACTCACAAACAGAAGGGCGAAGGCCCTATGGATAAAAAGATCCCTTGACAATGCAGAAATGGTCAGAAGACCAATGGGCCCATTAGCACTAAAACAGAAATGGCCCAAAGACCAAAGGATCCATTTGTCCAGTAGAAACAGAATGACGTCTACGTAGCATGCTACAGGATATCTCCTAACCATCCACGACTCAGAAGGCACAAAAACTAGGTCCCAAAACAGAAGGTGTTGTAAAATACACACACCGAAGCACAATAAGTTTTCACATAACGAAACCAAAATCATTGTAGAAACAGAAGTCTTTTGGCAAGACCAGCAAAACATGGAAAGCCAAACAGAAATCAGAGACCGAAACACACATACCGAAACACACTTTTAGAACAGATTAGAGATGAAAAATATAACGAATAATTACAGACCGGAAATACATGTAAACACATACTAAAACATGTCAAAATAACTTATACATACTTAGGAGATCGTAACCCCATGAATGGAAGTCAAAACGGATCTCAAACAAACATTTTAGGCGAAATCAGAAGCCTGTCCGGACATATGTTTTAACCTACAAGTCCGGACGCATGCCGTGACACAAAATAGAGGTGTCCAGATATGTGTTCGGACTTACAAGCCGGTCGCATGCCAAACTTGAAAACCATAGGGTGTCCAGACATTTGTCCGAACTTACTAGTCCGGACAGAGTCCGAAAGAAAACATAAGAGGTGTCCGCACTTGTGTCAAGGCTTGCATGTTCGGACACATAACTGCAAAGCCATAACTCGTCCTCGCACCCCGTCCGGACAAGGAATAAATCATCGTAAAGACGCATGAAGCACTATCCGGACATACAAGTCCATGCATCATAAAAACAGCTAAATCAAATGGCAAAACAGATGGAAACCAGAGCCACAAATTCACCATGAATATACATAATATTTTCATAGCAAAGTAGTCAAATCAAACACATTTCCATGGGGTTTTAACAGAGCAAAACACAGATTGAAATCATTATAAATTCACAAAGAAATTAGAGAATAAATCAAACATATTCAGAACTAAAACGAAACCTAGAATCCCCAAGGGTGAACACACCCAAACCGAATTCATCTACCACCTACCTCGAATCAATGAACTGCATGACTTGACATACTCCACACAACAACTTTCCTCGAATCCCTACTCTAAACCTGATGAAAAATCGACTGAATTAACCAGAAGTTGAAACCAAATTCAGAAAGAGAGTAAATGAAACGAAGAACAAAACAAAACCAAACCCACAGCTCAAACCTGAAATCCAACAAACTAGCAAACGACTCTCCCCAAACAGGACCATCCGAACAATTAAGCATAGGAATAGAGACCAAAGGAGGAAGATGTTGCAAAGCGAGAAGAAGAATAAAACAAAGAATGTGAAAAAGATGAACAAGAAAAGAGAAATCAGAAATGAGAGTTGGGGAAAAGAAAAAGAAATTAGGAACCTCTTCCCAACTTAGTAATTAAAAACCCAAAATGACGCTTTTGCCCCTCCTTTCCTCTAAGTTAATAAAAATATTGTCACAATGACATTAACATCACTTTCATAAGATAGAAATATGACATACACCCCCTTTGTGAACCAGAAACAAATTTTAAAAAACTGGGGCACAACATTCTTCCTCTTGCCAGAATACTGGAACTGAACAACTATCACTGTCTGAAGATCACCTACTCTAATGTAGGGATTTTCTTTGATATATTTGGTGAATATGCAAGACATGAATCTCAAGTCAAGATGTGGATGATCTTGACTCAAGATGGAGTTCATACAAGTGTGTGGGCCTTCGACAATGATGAGTGTCCAAATGAGCAAGTTTTAGTGGTGCATTTCATATATTCAATTGTAACACCCCAACCGGAAATCCAATAAAAATAGCAGATAAAAGTCCCAAAACACACGGCGGAAAATATTACAAACGGTTGGTGCTACAACGCCGCCAGTCACCCACGTGACTAGCAAGGCTAAAATCCAAATACAAATCTAAACGTGACGGTCTGAGTACTGAATACACCGCTTATTTAAAACTCTAAAGCAACATACAACAATAGAGAAATTAAACAAACTGAAGTAGTCCCATGACTTAATCTCTACCCCACCTACACTCGGTCAGGTATTCTCTTCTTCCTTCAGGTACCTGAAAAACATAGCCATCGAAATGGCTCAGCAAATAATGATGGTATGAACCCGTGCAGCCCATAAGCTAGCGGGCCACACACAACTACTTGGTCGTATACATGCGGTTCATTATTATCAAACAAATGTAATCACACATCAAATAATACATACAAGTAGTCATACAAGGACAATAATATCCCAATGAGAAACATGACTTCCATAGGTCAAGTTAGTAAATTCTTTTAAGGCGGGTATGATAAACCCTTCAAACGAGGTAAGACTCTAGCGCTAATGGTCGGCTAATAAATCCTGCAGGAGAGAACGTAGTCAACTCCCGTGCTTAAATATGAGTGGGTATCGTACCTTCGAGAGAATGTAATCCTTCTCCCAACTTAAAATGCTCCGGTATTATCCCGGTGAGTGGACAAAGTCTACACCCAAAACCACCGTCATGACGTATACTGTGTTGAGGACGACCTGTGACAGGTACAGCCTCCATAATTGCATGCATGGCCAGAAACATCTGGGCTCCTCGCTTCTCGTACGTATAAACGTAAGTATGGTTAAAATGGTTCACATACGATTATGAAACAATCACAACAATACACAAATATAAGAGAAATGTATTTCATGCAATTATCTTGGTCGTTTATTTCACACAACAGATAACACACAAGCCGGTGTAATCCATTAGCAAACAGGTTGCAAGAATTCATACCGTTCACCGTAGTTGTACTGGATAAATTCCCGGACCACGTCAGGTTAAGTATAGTCCTATAATCGAATTAACTGAGAGTGTTATTGTAGGTTAACCTCGTATAAGATTCTTACGTACCATAAAGTGATACTTGGTCTCTTGTTATTTCATGTGAGGTTTGTAGCCTTTGTTTATGGTAGTTTTTTTTTCCGTTTTCTTGATCTCATGCTTAACTCATTATTTATTTATTCATTGTATATTACTATTTTTTTTGATCTATTATTACTCTCGCACTTATATGTATATATTTACATATATATTTTTGTTTGAGATTTATATCACATGTTAATGATTGCCCAAACGATATAGTAATTCCCAACTTTGTCATTAACCTTTATTGACCAAGCTTTACTTAATTCTCCACATAACTTTTATTTATTATCTCATAACCTCAAATATTATTTAGTGTTTACAAATTAAATCCTTTTACTATTTAACCCTTAGTTCTAATTTCCTTAAAACATAATTTCCTTTTCTATTTCCACCAAATATCCATACAAGACCTACTAACATTTTTTTTATTCCAATGAACACCCTTATACTTTTGGTTATTACATATATCCCCAAATACTTTTAAACTTTACATTATACTCCAAAATACATTATATTACTGTGACACCCCGATTTTCAAACCTAATTTTTTTTTCATTATCTTTGAACATTATAGCGGAAGACTTATAAACTCAAACTCATCCCGGGGGTGCTACCGCCACACTCACCTACTAGTGAGTGCTAAGGCTAACTACCACTATCTTTTCCAAATCAAGTTTTACTTTCAAACCTTTATATATTCAGAATATAACTTTAAACAACTTGTACAGACTTACAACAACATTATTAATTTATACAAAACCGTTCAACCCTAATACATAAGTACTTTATGGGAATAATTACAACACCCTCTAACTTCAATATCTATTCCTCTTTAGCTCCACTCTCTCATGCAACTTCATGACTAGGGGATAACATCATCCTTTCCTGTACCTGTGGTCAGTCATACAATCACAAAGAAAAGACCACAGAGCATAACGCCAAAATCAGCAACGCTCCATCACAACATGTAAAATACATTTTACTTGAAAACTCCAAGATTACATAATCATAGCAACAGAGGTAGTGGAGCAATATAACCATGTCAACAGGATAATAGCGTAGCACAACTACAATAGGGTCAACACATAAAAACCACAGATTAGCACCACCTGCTGCTTACCTTAGCTTAAGGTGCATAAATGATCATTCAAAATATTATCAAGTATCACTCACCAAAACAATCAATATCAGTTAGTAGGCAGTATAACCAATGTCAAGATCCACTGAGTACAACATCCAAAACCATGATACAATTTCCACCTGTCCTCGGGCAATCGGTCTTTCGACATAGAGCACTATCACTCTCGACCCCTCGGATAATATTTCTTCACCTCACCCCATGTCCTTAAGTGTGCACACCCCCTATGAATCATCAGTCCATAGAGTAGATCATGATGGCTTAGCTCCAATACATTGGTAGGAGCAAATAATAAAAGACCCCAATACACTGGTAGGGGCAGTCTCAGTAAACTCCAATACATTGGTAGGAGTAATATTTCCTAAACACATTATCACTTGGCTTAGGCATAACCTTGCCTTACACCTCACTTCCATGTCCATAAACACAAGATAAATCAACACATAAAGTCAATATAAGCACCATAGTAACCGCTGGATAGAAATAGCATCACAACAGTAAACATTATTATCCGCGGTAAACACCTGTACATTTAAGTATATCTCAACAGGAGCACCAAATTCATCAAGCCAAGTAATCATCTAGCTTCCCAAAACCAATATAAACCGCGATGGTATTTAAGACACAAGAAAATCAATCCACACACAAGCACACCCTTCTTGGCCAAACATAACAACAATGATGAACAATTACCATATTTACAGTCGATTTCCAAGATAACTAAGCAACAATCAATTTAACAAATGGGTAGGCACTTCCTTGCCTCACCCCACACTTTCATATCAGTATAACACAAGTTATAGCATCACCAAGATCAATATAATCAGACATAGCAATTGCTGGACAGAAATAACACAAGACAACATTTACAATTTACCGTTGTAACAATTTGTGCACTTTGGTGCATCCAAGCATTTTCACTAAGGTTCACTTGAACCAAGCTATCAACCAGCTTTTTATAATCAATATAAACTTAATTAATCTCTAATACACATAAAAATCAGCTTATATAAACATTTCCACACTTGGCAGTACAAATATCAACAGTGACAATAACAATTTACAACCACTGTAACAATTCGTGCACTTATGTGCATCCAACAAGTTTTACTGAGGTTAACCTGAACTAAGCTGTTAAACAACTTCATATAATTAACATAACACCCAATGATCTCTAAAACACCAGAGATTCAACTCATACAAATACCTTTACACTTTAGTGTACAAAACAACAATGATAACAATAACAATGACAATTTACAGTCAATTTCTTAGGTGATTCACCTATGGTTTTTAGCCATCCTTTTTTCCTCTTTTATACTCACCTAATATATGTTAATGAACCACCTTTTAATCAAGGCTAACATACACCAAGCTACCGGTCCAAACAGCAATAAAACTATCCATTGTTATTTAACAACAATCTTGCATTTTGACAACTTCCTTTTTACAGTTTGTGTAACCATGTTGTTTAACCTAGTCCACCTTAACTAAGTAATCATATAACCTTATTTAGACTATATAAACCTCGTTAATTTAATAAACTCAGAAGAAACAACCTATACAACCACCTTTCATTTCGGTTACAACAACAACAACAATAACTTTTACATTTTGTACAGTTTTGTACAACTTAGCATATCTTGGTAATTTAACTAGATATAACCAATATAATTATTCTCCTAGCTCATTATAAGATACATAAACCTCATTGATCTCAAATACACAAAGATTTCAACCCACAAAAATATTACCGCACTTGACTGCACAAAACGATAACATTGACAGTCACGGTTTAACAACCGGTTCCTTAATAACTTGCCTAGGGATTTAACTATCACTTCTCTACCTTCATGTACATGTAATACCCATTTTTATATCCTAACTAATCAGTAATTGAGTCGCTGGACAGAACCAGCTCAAATTCGAATATACACATCATTTTATAACAAAAACATTTTCCATTGTAAACTAACATATTCTCCATCCATCAACTAAAACAAATTATTTGTTTCCAATTACTTATACTAACTTACGTTTTTCCTGGCTGCTACCCCCAGTTGTTGATATGCGTATGTATATATATATACACACTCGTGAATTACCTCACTCAATCTGATCTATCTATTTTGTAGCAACCAACCCCAGTCAATGAATTTTGTTTGTCCTTATCCGCTTCCCACTCCACCTAGCAAGTAGCAGCCTACCCCAGTCAATGAGAAAAGTTTCCGGTAAGATAAAACTAATAGTAGTACGTATGTATTTTAGTTCAATGGTTAAAAAAATAGAGAGAGAAAGCTCCCTCGGGAACGCGCGGGCACGCGCTAGGAAAAACCCTACCCCTTTCTTCTTTGTTGTGCAAATTCTGCCCAACGAGAGAAATATAGCTAATCATGAGCTATTAGCACAGAGTTGTGTTAGATCTGAGAAAAGGAAAGATTGTGCCTCGAAATTTAGAGAGGAGAAAAGCGAGAATATTGAATGCGGGGAGATAAAAGAGAGGAATAAGGCGGAGAGTCGAGAGGTGCAGTCCTGTTGCACGTCGCATCGGGATTCAATTGGGTTGGCTGTGGAGAAGCAGAAGAGGCAAGGGATAGACGAGAGGATTTGCGAGAAGAAGTATTGGCCGGTTGGATTACACAGTAAAGGTAGATCCAGCCCTTTATTTTCTGTAATATGGAGTAATTATGCAGAATCGAGATCTGCAGATAATCTAGGTCGAATAGTAACAATGATGATAGCGTGTAATAGTAATTCTGAAATCGGATTTAGGTTCATTTTGCTTTATGATTTTGAACCTTCTTCCGTTAGCATCTGTTTTACTCTCTCTTTCGATCCACAAAAAATCTACCTTCGAGAATTGGCTGTTCTTGACATGGATAACATGTTACAAGATTGGAAAAATCTGAAACTCCATCCAGCGGAAGCTGAGACTTCCAACCTTGAACCTCTCATCATCGACCCTTCCAACCCCGATTATAAGAAGGCGCTAGTTGGAAGAGTCTGGTATCCCAGTAGAGTGTATCCTCGGTTAATTCAAAACTTCATGAATCAAATCTGGAAACCTAAACCCCACTTGAGAGTTAATGAGGTGGATTATAATACCTTCGCCTTCTTGTTCGCGACTGAAGCTGAAGTTAGAAATGTTCTAGCAAATGGACCGTGGCACTTTCAAAATAGGCTGCTTGCGTTAAAACCTCTAAACCCAGCTCTGAGTTTTGTAGAGCACACCTTCAGAACCATCAAAATCTGGGTTGGCATTCATGGTTTACCCATCGGGTACTGCAATAGAGCGACGGCTATCCTGCTTGCTCAAAGAATTGGATCCTTCGTTGAATATCCTGATAAGGTAAACCCCCTTCTCTCTAGGGTTTTGAGGTTCAGAATTGAGATTAATATCCAAGATCCCCTCTGTCGAGTGCTGATAGTCACGACTGGGCAGACTAAAAGAATTTGTCGCGCTCTTATGAGAATCTCCCAAACTCTGCTATCGTTTGTGGTAAACCAACTCACACTGTAATGAATGTAAGGTTGTGAAAGATAATCCCAGTGAGGTGGAAAGGTTTGGCCCCTGGATTAGAGCTGAAAACGCAAGTAGCATGGCCCCAGTGACTGAGGAACTCCTGATGCAACAATGGAGAGAAGAGGGGTTGATCAGTGACAATTTAATCTCGAATTCCCAGAATCCTTTTCCCTTTGGTAATCCCCTCCAGCAAGTTAATGTCGATTTGTCCCTTACCATGGTACCTCCCTCTATAGCAAAGGCCATGCCCTCTTCTTCCCGCCCTATTGGTATCCCCTTGAGATCTCCCTATCCTTCTACCTCTGTGATGAATGTTAACCCAATTTCCTTCTGTCCTCAACCCTTCAGAGCTAGACCTGTTATCAATCCCCCTGTGCCCCATCCTATTAACTCCCAAATATCCCATCCCACAGACAGCCTGTCCCAGCCTACTCAAGTGGTTAACCTTAGCCAAAGCTCAGGTCAGTATTGCTATCCTCCTTCAACATTCCATCCTATCCTTGGTACCCTATCCCCGCTAATCCACAATACCTCTCAACCTGAGCCCCCTAGACCGTTGAACCCTCCTCCCCAGAGTCTTCCCCCCTCAAATCTCTATAATAACTTTGACTGGAATGCAGCTATCTCTTTCTTTGGCTCGGATGCATTCAAAAAAGCCAACAGCCCTGATTCCATCAACCAAGATACTCCTCAAACTGTTTCAGAAGTCCTGAAAGAAGCTGAAATGAGAGTGAACAATGCTACCTGTTTATCTCCAGCTGATGTTTCTAAGAATCAGTCTTCTCCTCCCCCCCCTCAGAGACCAGGAAAACAAAAGGCACTCTCTGCTTTAGCTCTCGGTCCCAACAAACCCGTGTTTAAAAAAAGGAAAGTAACCAAACCCCAGCCCCTGATGATTAAACCTTCTTCTCTGCTGGAAGAAGATTAGAGGAGTATGAGAGTATTGATACTGACCTAGATAAGGCAGACCTTGCTGAGCAGCAAGGCTGCCTGCCCAAATGAGTTGCATCAGCCTCAACTGCAGGGGTTTGGGTCGACCCCGGGCAGTTCCTTGGATCACAGGCTAATTAAGAAACCAACCCTGAAATCCTTTTTTGATGGAGACCCATATCCTCTGCTCAGATGGATCTGATTTTCAAGAAATGGAGTATGTATGAAGGAATATGTGTAGCCAGTGTGGGTAGAAGTGGTGGTCTGGCATTGTTGTGGAAAATGGCACGGGATTAAAATTATCAACTCTTCTGCTCATCATATTGCGGCTGAAATTTCATTCACAGGTATGAATACTTTTCATTTTACTGGTTTCTATGGTTGGGCGAAGTGGCACCTTAAATTCCTTCCTGAAATTACTGAGTGCCCTTATAGACAAGTGTCTATTCCCTGATTTGAGTTGGGATTTTAACCAAATAAGTTTGAGAAAGAAAGAAGAGGTAGGATTAGGGGTGAGGCTCAGATGGCTCCCTTTAGAAAAGCTGTTATAAAGCAGGCCTTTTTGATGTAGGCTTTAGTGTTTCTCCTTTTACTATAACAAACTGCCAACCCAGTCCCTACTTGTCTGTAAGTAGATTAGATAGGGTGCTTATCTCCCCAGAAGCCCAAATCCTCTTTCCTTCTCTTGCGGTTCAACCCTCCCTAGAGACAATTCAGATCATTGTCCCTTACGTTCAGACTGTTAGGTACCCACAAAAAACCTGGGAAGATTTTCAATTTGAGGATATGTGGATGCTGGAGGCAAAATGCAAGGAAAAATTGTGGAAGAGTGTTGGGAAAGTAATAATCAAAACTTAGGCTCAACATGAAAAGATGTATAAGGAAATTTCTTTCTTGGGATGGTTGGAGTATTCAGAAGGTGAAAAATAGATCAGGAATAAAACTGAAGAATTACATAGAATCCCTCTTACCAAGCAAACTATTGGCAGTATTTCCAACCGTAAAAAGACTGCTTTCCTGAGATTGAACTTCTTCAATTTAAAGAGGAGATCTGGTGGAAGCAAAGAGCTAGGGATAGGTGGATTAAAGAAGGTGACAAGAACACGACATTCTTTCACTCTAAAGCCTCTGCTAACAGAAGGAGAAACACCATTTTTTGCGATGGAGATGATAACGGATTATGGCCTTTAAATGGGAAGAGATGGAGTGTATTTCCAGAGCTCATTTTCAGAACCTGTTCAAGGCTTCCTCTTTGAACAACTCCAATTTCTTTTACCAATTGGTAGGGAACATTCTTAAGCCTGATCATATTATGGACTTAACAAAGGATTACAATCAGGAAGAGGTTATTAGGGCAGTGAAGAATCTTGGCTCTGATAAAGCACCGGGGCCAGATGGCTTTAATGGGAAATTCTATAAGCAGTTCTGGGACATCATTGGGGAACAAGTTACCAGCACTGTCTTGGATATTCTTAATGGCAAACCCCTCCCCTCCTCCCTTAACGACTATTATATTACTCTCATTCCAAAGAATCCAGGAGCTACCCATCTTAGTAATTTCAGACCTATTGCCTTGTGCAATTTTTCCTACAAAATTATCACCAAGGTTTTGGCCAACAGAGTTCAATCCTTCCTCCCTGACATCATATCAGAGAATCAATCTGGTTTTGTCCAAGGGGACTGATAACAGACAATGTTATCCTTGCAGGGGAGATTCACAATAAGATAGCTAAAACTCAAGCCACAAAAAACCCTCTCTTTGCTTGTAAAATAGATCTTAGTAAGGCCTATGATAGGTTGGAGTGGCCATTTATTGATAATGTCCTGCAAGCTATGGGGTTTCCCGATCATTGGAGAGTTCCTGTCATGAATTGTATTTCCTCGGTCAGAGGGTCTGTCATCATCAACGGTTCTCCTGGTAAAACTTTCTCTCAACAAAGGGGAATTAGACAAGGGGACCCACTGTCTCCGTTTATCTTCATTCTCTGTCAAGAAGCTCTTTCCAGAGCTATCAACAAAGCAATGAATGATAATCTTTACCAAGGAATCTCTTGCATTAAGGATGCCCCTTGCATTTCGCACCTTGCCTTTGCAGATGACATGATTTTATATGGTGTGGCTATACCAAGTAATGTGGAGTTCTTAGGACGGCTGCTGACTAATTTTCTCAGTGTGTCCGGCCATGAGATAAACAATCAGAAATCAGAGATGATGTTCAGTAAGAAGGTAAGTGCCCAATCCAAAGCCCAGATGGCTAGCTCTATCAATGTTCAGATTGTGACTCAATTTAAAAAGTATCTTGGGCTTCCCACCAAGATTGGTAGAAATAAGAGTGAGACTTTCAGCTATCTGTTAGATGCTCTTGGGAAGAGAATCCATGGCTGGAATAGACCTATGTCTCAGGCAGCCAGAACAGTTTTAACCTCAAGCGTTCTTATGTCTATTCCTACCCTAACTATGTCCATCCTCAAGATCCCTAATCACATCATTAAAAAGATGGATTCTATGATTTCCCAGTTCTGGTGGGCAGGCAATTTGTCAAAGAAACCAATGTACTGGACCAAATGGGAAAAAATTTGTTCTAAGAAAGAACATGGAGGCTTGGGCCTCAGAAGTTCTAAGGATTTCAATCAAGCCCTTCTTGCTAAACAGATCTGGAATTTGCTAAAAAACCCAGAATCCCTAGTAGCTAGGACTCTGAAAGCCATTTACTACCCTTCTCAAAATATCCTTGATGCTAAGCCCTCTAGCAAAGATAGTCCTATCTGGAAATCCCTCATCTCGAGTTTACATCTAATCAAAGCAGGAGCTAGATTGGAAATAGGTAATGGGGAAGATACTGAGATTTGGAATACCCCGTGGATTCCTAGAGATGGTAACTTTAAGATTATTTCCCCTATCAATAATCTTAATGGTACCAAAGTTGTAAGAGATCTGATGAATCAACAAGGTACAGACTGGAACACCCAGACCATTGACAGTCACATGCTGCTGATTGATAAAGAAGAGATTCTTAGAATTAAATTTGATCAGGGGAAGAAAGATGAGTGGATATGGCACTATTCTAAGGATAAGAAGTATTCAGTCAAACAGGGATATAAGCTTCTTCAAGATATCTTCTTTCAGAACAACACTTCTATGAACAACCGAGATAATTGGGATTTTATCTCAAGAATCTCTGATAAAACTTCGCCCCCCAGAGTCAAGCTCCTTTGTTGGAAGATTCTTACGGGACTACTCCCTTGTATGACTAACATAGCTAAGAGAATAGGGGGCTCGGGGAAATGTGATTTTGTGGAGATCTTGATACAGATATCCACGCCTTATTTCATTGTTGGACAAGCAGGAACCATTGGGAGAAGATCCTAGACCTTGCAGACCTGCCTCAATATAGCAAAGGAGCAATCCAAGACTGGCTTAATTTTAAGGCTACAATTTGGCCGATACAGAAGACTTCCATGGTGGCCAACCTCCTTTGGGCGATTTATGATGGGAGAAATCAAGCTAGGCACAATCCACAGCTGGCGATTATGGCTTGTATTGAGGCCAATATAGCTTTTACAGACTGCTATGAGCTTAAGTTGAAATGCAAAGAAGATTGTAAAATTTATGACTGTAATATTAACATTTTACATGATGAGATCTTACTGGTAACCTCATGTTACAGGAAGAAAGGTCAAACAGCTTATGCAGGAGGGATACTCATTGATCATGGCAACTGTCCAACGTTGGCCTTCAACAGCAAAAGCTCTCCAAAGAAGCAATATTTTGAGATGGAGATTGAGGTTATTACTCAAGGGATTGAACTGGCATTCAAAGGAGGATATTCCAAACTCAACATTCAACTGAATCATACTGAAACGATAAATATTTGCAATGATATGAAGAAGAAGCCAAATTGGACCAGCACCCTCTACCCCCACTTGGCAAACAGTCTCAGACTCATGCCTCAAATTCGGTTTTATTATTGTAATAGTATGTTTAATCAATTCCCTGCTTTCTTAACTACTAAACTGTTTAATGGTAGTAATATGTGGAAGATTTGGATCAGGGAGGAGATTCCCCTGGCTATTAGTATTGCATGCGGGGGTAACTCGGTTCAAACTCAGCAAAACCCCAATACTTTTGTCTGTAATATGCCCTCCGATGCTCTAGCTCGGGGATGATTTATGTTATATATATGATATGCAAAAGTTTCCTTCAAAAAAAATAGTAGTACGTATGTAAGTGTGACAAATTAGTATTTAAGGTCCATCATTGAGCTGAAACGTGAGGTCCAATTATTTGGGCACTTGGCAGATGGAATACCTATCCACACGCTCGTGAACTTCCTCTCTTGATCATCCCCAGTTATGCGTATGTATATATATATTCACACATAAACATACAGAACTTTACAGTACTTAGCTAATTAATAAAACACATTAGCTAATTAATGATAAACTAGGAAACAGAAATGTACAGCTTGTACACCTATATACCAAACCGACAGCACCAGTAATCAAAAGAAAATGAGTGCTAGAAATCATCTAGCTTGTTACTTTTTCTTTTTGAATATATAGCAGACCACCTACATATTTTAACTATAAGCTAAGCTACAAAATTAGAAAACTCCACTCAGCTTCCTAACTCCAGTGACCGGCTGGAGTTTCTGAAGCATTCAGGGCCTGTACCGATGAGATGAAGTTCAATCTTGGAGTTGGAGCATACAGAACCGAAGAGCTCCAGCCTTATGTTCTTAACGTTGTTAAGAAGGCGGAGAACCTTATGCTGGAGAGGGGAGAAAACAAGGAGGTACTTATGAACGTGACACCAACTTGATGGCTCTTGATGTGAATCATTTTTTCAAAGAAATTACCGCCACACTCAATTAGCTTCTTTTACTCAGCTATTACAGTCGAACACACAGAGATAAACATCCCAAAACTTACTTATACAGAACCAGTTTTTCAGCAGAATCTTAAGGCACATTTTCCTTGTCATTTCAACATGTTCTACTTGTCTAGCTCATTACCTGAGCATAGCTACGAATTTAGCCACTTAAATAAGAGGTTTAAAGCTCTAATAATCAGTTAGTTACAGACTTAACAACCAAGGGAAATAAACCAAGAATCTGTCCCATTTAAAACTATAAAACAGCAGCATGAAAAATCAGATTTTACAACCTTGTTGTTCAAGGTAGTTACCTTGTTTCTTCTTGTCATATTCTTACTAATTTCTCTAGAATTTCTACAGCTTTAAGGATCTTCCTTGTTCTCCTAAATTCTCCAGCTCTTGGACCTTGAATTCTTCCCTTAAACTGACGCCAAACAACTCCAACAGCAGCACTCCAGCACTCCTAGCTCTTGGCTGTTACCCTTCTTCCTAGCTGTTAGTTTTCTGCTAGTTATCTTCTACTACTTTACGTGAATAAGCAGGAGAAGAGGCTCCTCCATCTTCTCTTAAACTTCCAGCACCTAAACCTGAACTCCCCCTGTTCCTTGCGCATGACAACAATAATCTCAGCATCTTGTTCTGTCGGTAATATACTACTCTCCACTTCCTCTTTGTTGTTAATTCTCTTCCAGTTTCTAAATTATTTTTAGCACTTTGAGGCGTGCGTGAATGAAGAGACAGAAGCAGCAGAAAGGAGTTTTGGAATAGGAGAGTAAAACTGCCGACAATGACTTGTAAAAAGGTACGGTAGTTTTTTTTCCTTTCAGCCAATATGACATCTATTATATGTTGCTGCTTTGTTAAAATCATGGTGCGTATTGTGAGGAGACACAAGGGAAGAGGAAGGAGAAGACGGTATAGAACTCTATTATGATTGAAAGAATGCATTCGTAAATGATACAGAGATAGGAGAAGAGTATATAGATGCCCAGTAACAGGAACAGACCGGGAATACAAGAGAGGGCATGCGCACCACACGTGGGTGGACATAACATATAATATCACACTCTATTCCTAATACCCCACCTCAAGAGTTAGTGTGACAAACAGTAAGTCTTGATGTGTGATGCAAGAGCAGGTCTGGTTCAAAAGAGGATGTCGCAACCTTTCCAGTAGACCTTACGTGACACTTTCTGCTGGAGAGCGAAGACCAACTGAGGAAGGATTGTTGTAAGCTCGTCCCGTAGTGGCTGGTCAGAATATCGGCAAGCTGTTTTGAAGATGGTATGTACTGCACTTGTATGAGGCCTCCTTGGACCTGTTCTCGCACGAAATGGCAGTCCAATTCGATGTGTTTTGTCCTTTCGTGCGAGACAGGGTTCTTGGCAATGTGTATTGCTGAAGCATTGTCGCATTTCAGAGGAACTGGGGCTATGTCCGTGACTCCCAACTCATGAAGAAGGCGGGTGAGCCAACTTAGCTCAGCTGTAATCTGTCGCATGGATCGATACTCAGCTTCAGCAGAGGAGAGGGCAACCGAAGCTTGCTTCTTTGACTTCCAGCTGAGAGGAGAGCCGCCGAGTAAAATGTAGTATCCTGAAATAGATTTCCTGGTTATAGGACATGCAGCCCAGTCAGAATCACAGAATGCCACCAGATTATAAGAAGGGAATTTATTAAATGAAAGACCAAATCCTAAGGTGCCTTTTAAGTAAGCAAGAGTGTGGTATGCAGCAGTGAGATGAGCAGTAGTTGGTGACTGCAAAAATTGACTTAAATGCTGTACAGTAAAAGATAAATCGGGACGAGTAGTAGTTAAGAAGTTTAACTTCCCTATGAGTCGTCTGTAAACTGTTGGATCTTCAAGTATTTCTCCATTGTCCTTGTATAGTTTCTGATGCAGCTGTAATGGTGAAACAGAGGGCCTAGAATCCTGCATATTATAATCTGATAGAATTTGGGAAGCATACTTCCTCTGTGACATGATCAATCTATCATGTGTGTCAATGAATTCAATACCAAGAAAGTAATGCAGCTTCCTAAATCCTTTATTCTGAATTCATCATGCAGTTTTGTTTTATATTTCGGATTTCAGCTTTATCATTTCCAGTAAGCATGATATCATCAACATAAATGACAAGAAAGGTTGTTTTTGCAGAATTTTTCTTTGAGAAAAGGGAGAGTAAGTAGTCATTTTTTGATTGTTTGTATCCTAAGTTTCGAAGGAAAGTGGCTAACTTATCATACCACTGTCTCGAGGCCTGTTTAAGCCCATATAGAGATTTGTGTAATTTACACACTTTATTAGTACCTTCAACCATCAAACCTTGCGGGATCTGCATGTATACATTTTCATTTAAATCACCGTAAGAAAGGCGTGTTCACGTCTAGCTGGTCAACAGTCCACCCTCTTTTGATTGAGAGAATGACTAAAGCACGGATAGTTGTGAGTTTAACAACAGGTGAGTAAGTTTCCTCGTAATCGAGGCCATATTTTTTGGGTGAAACCCCTTACAACTAATCTAGCCTTACACCTCTCAAGTGTGCCATCGAGTTTTTAAGTTTTGTTTTGTAAACCCATTACAGATATTGGCTTCTTTCCAACAGGAAGATCAACTATGCTCCATGTTTGGTTTTCTTTTAGGCCTGAAATTCTTTAGCATAGCATCAACCCAGCGGGGGTCTTTCCTAGCCTCATTATATGTTCAGGTTCCTTAAGAGAGAGGAGATTGTCATAAAATTTTGTGGAAGTAGCAGATAGGATGACGTTTGCATTAGGAATAATGCTGGCTAGAGTGTCACAGAAAGTATGTTGGTAGACTGAGCAGATTTCTTGAACGGTGGTTTCTTGTTTCCCGTGATTCGCCTCTTCATGGTGCGTCTTGACAGGTGTTCGTCGGAGTGTTCATCTGCCATTGTTTTTGTGTTGATTGTTTGCGGAAGGCTCTGATACCATGTTAAATCATGGTTGCGTATGTTGAGGAGACAGCAAGGAGAGGAAGAAAGAAGACGGTATAGAAACTCTATATTGATTGAAAGAATGGATACTTCGTAAATGTATACAGAGATAGGAGAGAGTATATATATGCCCAGTAACAGGAACAGACCGGGAATACAAGAGAGGGCATGCGCACCACACGTGGTGTGACATAACATAAATATCACACTCTATTCCTAATAGCCTTTCCCTCATTGGCTGAGCTTGTTGGTTTGCGTAAAGAATGCCACAGAGCATGGTGATTAATCCAAATGAGGCGGCAACCTCCTGGCTAGATAAGAATTACTCCAGGAACCTCCCAGATATGACAAGTCACCACTACAAACAAGCTGTGTATCATGAAAAGCTGAACGATTCAGCACTGCCACTACATCCCTTCCCCCAACCATAAGCTTTCCAGCCAAAATCTTCAATAACGTGGTCTTCCCTGATCCATTGGCGCCGACAAGAAGGCAACGACAACCTGGGGAAATATCAAGCTTGAAGTCGGCAAACAGAGGTGGCTGGCCATCATAGGCAAATTGCATAGCTTGCACTCTAATGGCATTGTCACCACTTTGATCTGCCATTTTCTATGAAGGACAAATTAACTATTCAATCACCCAGTTTGAGTTGTCGGCAGAGCAAAGGGAAATTAGAGGCCTGGCTAGATAAGAATCAATTACTTGTAATGATTACATAAGGACAAAAGCTTAACTGTTACATGTAAACAAAAACGGTAGCTTAAATATAAGTAGCTAACTTTCTAAGTTACTTTCTTGCATATGGATGTGATAATAAGAAAAGAAAAACGGTTGTACATGGCTGGACAAAATGAATTTGGCTGTAATAATTACAAAGTGACAAAGGTACCACAAAATACAACCGGTAACATTGATATAAAGTGGGCTGGTTATATATTTATAACCGGTAATATAAACTTAGTTTGTCATTGTAATAATGACGCATTTTAACATGTCACTGTAATAATGACATATTTTAATATTACCGTCGGTAATATAAATTTAACATGCCACTGTAACAATGACACATTTTACATTACAGTCGGTAATATAAACTCAACATGTCACTGTAAAAATTACAGTCGGTAATATAAAGTTAACATATCACTGTAATATTTACAGTCGATATCTATAGCGGTTATAATACATGTCTACAATTTGTACACATAAAATAATAAAGAAGGTATATTTTGTAACTAGGATTTTCCAGGGTGTTTCAATTACATAGTTTTATTTTCTTAATTAATTATTTTACAAAACCACCACTATAAATTCGGTAATTAAAATTTGGACATTTTAACTTTTATAAATTACCAAATGGCCACATAAATTTTTGGCCTTAATATTTATTTTCTTATAATTACATTTTAACCCCAAAAACTTTATAATAGTTATATGTTAATTTATAAATTATAGTTTTAATATTTAATTTCCATAAATTTCGAATGGCACATAAATTCCCGTTAATTACTCTTCCGCCCCATCTTAAATCTAGATTTACATATAAACTTTTATAAATTACAATTGCACCCCAAAACTTTTGTAATATGTTATGTCATAAATTATTTTAACCCAAAGTTTTCGGTCAACACTTTGACCAAATCTTAATTTCATACTTAATACATTATTGTACCAAGAAATATATATTATTCAGCTTTACACCAAATTTTCCAGAATTTACAACATAGCCCCAAAACTTTATAAATTGTTATTTTAACTTCTAAACACTTGTTTAATTCACCCAAAATTCATGATATTAATTCCTACCTTATATTATGTCATTATTATGCCCATGACACAAACTATTCTCGGCTATCGCCATAAATTGCCATAATTTTTTAAAAATTACATTTTTACCACATAACTTATTAAACTAGTCATTTAAACACTAGTAATTATTTTTAACTTACCCAAAATTCTTAATATAAGTTTATATACTTATATAGCTCATTAAAACCCATATTACTCCATAAGTATTCGGCAATCATAATATGTTACCATGTAGTTTCTAAAACTTGATTTATCACTAATAATTATACATAAATACATATGAGTCATATAACTCATCCAAAAATTATTGTAAGGTCTTAAACATATTATTAGCTTAAATTAAGACAATTTCCTCCTAGAACTTTCAGCCATTAATTACTCTTATCATATATAGTTTTTGTGACATAAAAACATACCTTAAGGTATTAACTTTAGTTTATAAATTATAATTGTTATTGTTGGAAATTGCCCTCAATATTCTCGGCCTTAATAATCTAGGGGTGTTTACATAATTTTTTCATAATTTTCAGGAGCATAAAACAAAGCTTAAAACATTAAGGTCTAGCTTAGAAATCTTACTCTTTCCAAGATTGATTTCTCCTCCTAGAAATTCCTTGTTCCCAAGTGTCTTCACGGAGGAAGAAGCTTCTAATTTTTGAATTTGAAACAAGGGTTTAAAATAACATTTAGCAGTTAGATATTGACATAGATCTTAAGTAATATTTAGAAGTTAATTTTAAGGTATTACCTTGGATTTTTACCTTGTAATTTTCGGCACTACCAAGGGTGATTGTAGAACCAACTTTGCTTCATGAAATGAATGAAGAGAATGGCTTAGAAATCTAGGAATTTTCGGACACATAGAAGAAATAATGGACTAGGTTTTTCTTGGCATTTTTCTTACCTTAACTTGATCTTGGTTGCTCCTTGAATTGTTGTAGATTTAATTAGGCTTCCTGGGAGATTAATTGATGTCTAGAATGATTGATAAATAAAGCTAGGAATTTAACGCAAAAATAGAGATATAAGTTAGAACTCCATTATTTGACTTAGGAAGTTCAAAGGAAGAAAATGAGAGAAGGAAGAAGAAGACTTACCAACCGGCCAAGTGAAGCATGAAATGAAACCCCATGCTTGCAGATTGATATGTAGGAAATGAGAAGAATTGTTTTGTCAATTTTCTTAATGTTTTGCTCTAGTTAATTAATTTATTAATGATAGCACTAACCCCCCTCATTGACTTAATGTAAACGGTACTTTGATTAGAAATTAGCTAGTTAATGTAATGGAATCTTATCTTACTTTTCTCCTTGTGTCTAGGTAATTATTTATGTCATAGATTAGAGGTTGATTGCTCCAATAATAACTCCCTTTTAGCTAATGGTTTCAGCACTTATTGCTAAGTGGAGCTCAATTCCACCGAAATGCTAAGCTAAGATTAGGAAGGAATATATTGTTATGTCTTTACCTTTAGACTTTGACTAATTATTCACTCCACATATGTCTCCCATTAGCTCTTGTTTTTGGTAATCATGGGTAAGAATTAGCTAATTAAATCTCATTGTGGTAGGCATAAGATCATGGTGATGTTAGGTATATATTATTCTTTGAATTTGCTCCAAAAAGTCTCCCATCTAGCTTATAGTTTTGTGGCAATGGTGGCTGATAAAGGGGCATATTATCTTGCCTTTTCTTTGTTTAATTGCCACATGCATATTCCTAAGGTATAGATCTACTTTTATTTGTTAATTCCTACTTTACTAAAGCTAAACTAATCTTGTTTTGTTGCAGGATTTTCAGTAATGGTAAGTGCAGACGTTGTAAAGTGAGTGGTTAAACTGGTGTAAAATTAAAAGAAAAGAAATTAAAACTCAAATTAAACGTCGGGCTGCAAACAAATCCCGGTCGTGATAGTATAGAAAAGTGTAAGCGACCGGATTATCGAACCGTGGGACTTATAGTGAAATAAGTAGTACCTAAGCGTGTCACAAAAGGGGGGATTAATTGACTTGTTTCTGAAAAGTAAATAACAGATTAATTTAGTAAGTGAAGATGATTAAACGGAACTTCGGGTTCAGGTTAATATGATCTGATTAATTGTGTTATCTCTACCGGTTTAATAAAATAGTTTGGCAAGATTCCTGTAATTTTCTTAAGGTCCGATGAAAACTCATAAGAACTCGTTTACCTGTAATGCAAGGTCCGATGAAAACTCAAGCAAAAAGCGTGTAAACGGCAGAGGAGTGTGAGGAATTTTATTCTTGCAACATGTATTAACTTAAACGATGAAAATAAGTTCTTACAGTTTTACGGCTTAATTAACTCATCTGTTTCTAACCGATGAAATTAAAAACAGACTTAGTAAGGCTTTTTAATAAATCGATGAAATTTATTAAAAAGGGAGAGAAACAAAACTTTAATCGTAACAAACTGAATTTAATTTAACCGGTAGAAATATATTACACAGCTAACAAACCATAATTAAAACCCTCACCCGGAGTAATCTCCTTAGCCTGACATATTAACTGGTAATAAGTCAGACAGAGGTTGGACGTAATAACAATATGAGATGCGTGGATGGTGAATGGAGAAATGAAGGGGAAGAAGAGTGGGAGCATACGTAGGATTTTTGTAAGTGAAATGAGAGATTTGAGTGTTGAGTTTGGGGGTAGAACGTATGTGAGCGTGAGTAGTTTGATGATGTAGTAGTAGTGGCTTTTTATAGAGGAGAGGAAGA
>CM041779.1:93380506-93483089 GCA_023374045.1 Limonium bicolor
CTTAAGTGGATCCTTCAGAAAACAGTCAGCTCTTCCTGGCGAGATTGGTCTATGAAGCTTGATGATGCCTTGTGGGCCTATAGAACGGCTTTCAAGACTCCTATAGGGACCACTCCCTTCCGCTTGGTGTTTGGTAAGGCCTGTCATCTACCCGTAGAGCTTGAGCACAAGGCCTACTGGTCTCTTAAAGCTTTGAATTTCGATATGACGGCCTCTGGCTTAAAAAGGAACTTCCAGCTGTCCGAACTTGAAGAGTTGCGCCACAACGCTTATGAGAATGCTCAACTTTATAAAGAGCGTACCAAGAAGATCCATGATCAAGCTATCCTGCCGCGCACCTTCCAAGTGGGCGATCAGGTCCTCCTCTATAACTCTAGGCTCAGACTTTTCCCTGGGAAATTACGATCTCATTGGACTGGTCCTTTCACCATCACTTCTGCAAATGGCTATGGTTCCTTTGAGCTTCAGAACGCAAGCGGCACCCGCTGTAAAGTCAATGGATCACGGTTAAAGAAATATCTTAGTAGTGATCCTCATGAACCTGTTTCCGTGTTCATGTGTTTCCGCGATAATATCCAGGCTTTACCTCCTCCCACAATAGTGAAAGAGAAACTTACCTGGCGTAGGGCCGTTCCAACTCCCACGTCTACCTTCCAGGGGAGTTATTTTCTTTCTTTATTGTTAATTTTTATCTTTACTTTGTTCTTTCTTTGTTTTCTTCTCTATTGAACACTGGGGACAGTGTTCCTGCCTAGTGTAGGGCAGGGGGTCCCCTTCAAAAAAAAAAACTTTATTATACATTTACGGTTAAAAATAATAATAATAATAATAAAAAAGCATGTCTAGTTTATCCATATAATAGTTTTTACGTTTATTAACCTCCTACTCAGCTCAGCTTTTTGCATGTCTTTGGTTGAGATGACTTTAGGAAAGGATAATATTTGTTCCCTCAAGAGGTAAGCTTTCTGATGACTTCAAGATGTCGATTTTGTACTTCATGATTCTTTGTGTTACATGAGTATATGACCTTACTTCTTCTAATTTTGTCCTTGATCTACTTTTGGGTAATAGATTTTCTTTCTTTCCAAAATAGTTCAACTCTTGTGGGTGAACATCTTAGATAGGGGTGATGTATGGAAAAGGGAAAGAAACAAAAGCTTCAAGAAAAAGAAGGAAGCTTTAAAAAAAAAGAAGAGAAAACATGAAGCATTGTGAGGTTGCAAGATTACCTCAAAATAAAAGTAATAACCGAGAGTTTTTCCTTTTATTTTTCTCCTAAATTCCCCGTTCTTTAATGAAAAAAATCATGGTTAGATTCAGAAACCCTTGAAAAATAGGGCTGAACCAAAAATAAACCATTGATGAGAGTCTTGGCCACATTCAGCAGAAACTCTTGAAAAAATAGAGCGAATGTTGGAAACCGGAAAAAGGAGAGATGCAATCCCCTTATACTAAATAACCCATGAGTTCTGGATCCGTTTTGAGATTGATTGTTTTTTTTCTTATACCCACTAGTATATTTTGATGAGATGAGAATGAGTAGGGGAGGCTTATGAAAAGAGTCAAGTAGTAGAGAAAGAACTCTAAGTGTCATTATTCTGAGTACCTGTTTTGTGCACAAGTAGCGATCTTTCCTGATTTAATTTTGCTCGAGGACTAGCAAAAGGTAAGTGTAGGGCTTGATAAGCCGTAGACTATCATATTTTATAAGCTAGATCTGTAATATATTAGTTAAATTACGGTTAAAATAGGTAGTATTTATGTGTTTTATATGTAAATTGATTTTATATGTTCAGTCTTATGTTTTGTGTGTTTTCTGTGCCAGGAGAGAAATTCTACATCAGAACCTAAGTATTGCCGGATCTGCAGCCGGATCCCTCATGCACGGCACAGAAGCAAGGTTAAAGGAGTAAGGGCGGGCATGGTGCCGGGTAGTTTGTGTCCGGCATTATCAAGAGTTACGCCTGTTCACCAAAAGATAGCGGTTATTTACCGTTATCTAAATACTCGATGCCGGGTACGGTGCCGGGCATACTTGTCCGGCATAAGTAACTTTTCGCGCCCTGCGGTTACGGCCGTTATAGCCCGCGCACGTTTTCAAATATACATGCCGGATAAACAGACCCGGCAAGACGTCCGGCACAATACTTTCTGGTGTCTATAAAAGGAGGCCGAATGTTACATTTTTGGCCATCATCTCACATATACTTCTGCACTCTGAAAATCCTCAAAAACGTCTCGAAGTACCGCTGGAGGAAGATCGTGCATCATTTATCAAGAGAAGAAGAAGTTGTCATCGGGTGAAGGCTAAGATCATTTTCCTTTCCCCCTTGATTGTTCTTCTTTTATTCTGAAATAGAGGGTGCATTAGAATCCTTAGTGGTACTAATTTGAAGTGGTTCTCTTTGTAAACACACAATGTTCATTCAATAAAAGATATAAGTCAACTTGGAATTTTGTAATTATTGCAATTAGGAATGAAGTTTCTCCTTCTTCCAAGTACTTCAATTCTGACCTTTGTAAGGCAGATAGGTTGAGGAATTCCAAGTGGTTTTGTTATTTGTCTTTTATGACTTAAGGGAAGAAATTCAAGATTTAGAATTGACCACTCCATTCTCCCCTTTTCGGTTCGTTGATTACCTAGATATTGTTAGTTTTCGATAATGATTTGGGAGTACTTAGTTCGGCTTCGAACTGGAAGAGTAATTTGACATTCTGAACATGCCGGATTGAATGTCGGGTACAGATCGTCCGGCACATTCAAGGTATTTGTCTTTGCCGTGTGAAACCTGTCCGGCATGACATCCGGCGCTTTCAGAAGTTGGCTAAATTCTTGGTTTATTCTTTTCTTGATGATCATTAGTGTTTTTATGACGTTGACCATTCGAATATGGGGCGGATCATTGTAAATATCATTTAGATTAGGTTGTAGGAAGTTGCTTAATTTACACTTATACACTTTTTCCCTCTTTTACTTATATTATAAAGCTAGGACTAATTTCTATACAAGTCCCTAGGGTTCGACTTACTTGGTCTTAAATGCTTCCTGCTACTTTGACCGGGTTTTTGTTTGCTACCCGTATAGATTGAGTAGGTTTCTTTCTATTTTTATTTATGCCGTGTGTGATGTCGGGTAAGCGTTACCCGGCACTTTCTTGATTCTTTTCCTATGTTTCTGTTTAAATTCTTGTAAATAAATGTGTATATATAACCTACTAAAATCTTAGTTAGCAGTAGGGGATGGGAATAAGGGTGCTAAACGATTTATGTTCGTTTTTGTATGTTTGTTTCTGTACTGGCTTTGCCATAACTATCTAAAATAGACTAGAGTAGAATAATTTAGTTGATGGTGAACTTGTTTTCATCTCTGGTTGTTTGCTTTAGTTAGTTCAGATGAATGAAATTATCGTGAAAGTTTCACGAATGCAAAGGCATCTATATATTGTGGTCATGTAAAGTGTACATTGGCTTCACTATCAGTCACAATCATGGAGGGGCAACAAGGGGAAGGTGCCCAACCATATTTTGAGTATGGTGCTCAATTAATTGTGGATCATTGGATCTGTTGTTTAGAGTAAAAGTTAATTTGATAGTATAGATTTTAACTTTTTCTATAAGGATAAAAATGTAAAGTGTAAAAAAAATGCAATGGGACGCCTCTTGATGTAGTCTCTCTTGCTGGTATTTTAAGAGCAAAGATCGATTGGATCATGAAAAGGATCAAGGATGATATGGCAGCAAATATTTCAAAAGGCAAGGGTTATGGGAATTACGGTTCTGTTGAGGAGATGTTATTCTTAAGCTATTGTGATCTACCTCCTTATTTAAGGCCTTGCTTGCTCTATCTGGCTATGTATCCAGAAGATATGGTTATTTGTTGCAGTGAGTTGATTCGATTATGGATTGCGGAGGGTCTTGTGACAGTTGCAGATTGTCAAGATTCAGATGAAACTTTGGAAGATGTTGGTGTGCGGTCTTGGATGAGTTTGTGAAACGGTGTTTACTAATACCAATCAAGAAAAACTTTCAGGGTAAGTTGAAAACATTCCAAATGCATGATCTGGTACGAGATGTACGTCTCGCAGAGCAGAGCAAGAGTCATTCCAGAAATAATATCTCAATCTGATAATCTCCGCGGAATGCATGATCATAGTGGCAAAACACAAGCGCGGCGTATCAACATACACTTCAGGTAACCCATTTTATGCATGCATGTTGCAACTATTAGCCACAATTCATATGTATTTTGATGGTTAAAGGGTTTCTTTTTCCTAATAGTTGTTCAATTGGACCACCGGGCTTAAAACACCTATACTACTAAATGAAACTGAAAATAGAAAGACAATTAAAAAGATGTTACTCAATCGATTCATTTGTTGTACTTCAATTCAGGGGACCCGAGGACAGGGAGTGGGCAAGCCTTCTCATCAACAACTTGTCCGACAGTGTGATGCCAACAATAAGGTAAGTTACAATTATCTTGAAGGATGTCGAAATAAGTCTACTCTTTAGTCAAAGTTGTTACTTTTCTATTCTCTGCAGCGCTGCGTTTTGCTTTATATTACTTTAGTATAAATAGCTCTTGTATTTCAGAGATCTATACTGTCGAAACATTTTTCCAGAGCTTCGCGCTCCGATATATCAATACATTTTGAAATTCATTGTTTCTTCTTCCCGTCTTCTTCGTTGCTTTCCGCTGCTACTTCAATATGGTATCAGAGCGGGATTCCTCCTGCATTTTTTGACTCTCGCTTCCAGTCCAGAAGCTGAGCAATGGCGAATGAAGAAGCTGCTCTCACGATGCAGAATTTGCTGCAGATTTGTCATCGGCTACGGCGAACGGAGGGAGTAGTGTGGACATGTCGGATCCACTCTATATTCACCCCAGTGACCATCCAGGTATGGTCGTAGCTTCTCAGTTTACTAGATCAACTTTTCATACTTGGAAGCAATCTGTCATTCTTCCCTAGAATCGAAAAACAAGATTGGTTTCATAACTGGTGACGTTAAGAGACCTAGCGACGATAGTGCGAAACTCCTGAAATGGAAAAGATGTGATAGTCTAGTGAGATCTTGGATCTTAAATGCTTTGAAACCATCTGTCGCTCAGAGTGTTATGTTCACTCTTAGTGCCAAAGAAATTTGGGATGATCTCTGTAGCCGATTCGAGGTAGCGAATGGCGCACAATTGTTCCAAATCAGACGCGACATAGCTACTATGAGACAAGACAACGACAACATTACTGAGTATTATACTAAGATGAAGCATCTATGGGATGAACTTAGACTGATGAGCAAACTTCCAAGCTGTGCGTGTGGTTTTGTGAAAGAGTGGGGAAACTTTTTCAAAGCCAGAAGTTAGTTGAGCTCCTAATGGGATTGAATGACAACTTTAGGCATGTACGGGGAAACATCCTAATGATGCAACCCTTGCCTACCGTTGAACAAGCTTACTCTATGCTTGTACAGGAAGAAAAACAGAGGGAAGTTTCTGCTGGTTTCAACAAAACTCAATCAGATGCGTTGATTTTTTCTTTTTCCTCAAATAAACCAGGTCAGGAGTTAAGGTGGCAAAATGATCCCGAAAGAAAGAAAGAACTACGATGTAGTTACTGTAATAAAAGGGGTCATACTATCGAGACTTGCTATACAAAACATGGATTTCCCAAGGGTTTCAAGCATGGAAAAAATAAGAAAAACACGACATTCAGTAATGCTTGTACTGATGCTGAAAATCAGGAATGAATTCTTCCACTTGGGATTTACCAAGGAGAAACTTGACTTTCTGTCATCCAATTTTATCAGAGAGAAGAAAGAGGACTCTTCCATTTGCAGTTTTGCAGGTATAATCGTGAAGAAGTCCTTTATTCTCATTGTCTAAATTCATCTGCTCTAGAAGGAAAATATCAGGACATGTGGATCCTCGATTCTGGAGCCACTGATCACATTTGTTGCGATTTAAAATTCTTTAAGGAATATGGTAGCGCATCTGAACAGAGAAGGATCAAGATGCCCGATGGCCATTTTCAGAAGGTTTTAATTACTGGGACTGTTGGTTTAACAGAAAATATTCAGTTGGATAAAGTTCTATTTGTATCAGGCTTTCAATTCAATCTGATTTCGGTTAACAAGCTGGCTAAACAGCTAAACAGCCTGATAAGTTTTGGTGCTGATTCATGTTATATACAGGACCCTTCCCAGATGAGAAATAATGTTTTCGGGCATGTGGAAAAGGGCTTGTACTTGCTAAATAAAGATCAGCTGCAACACCTTCTGAAGCAGTGGCATTCTGGAATTCCTTCACATAGTCGGATTCTTGCCTGCAGTATCTTCTTTGAAGACTGGCATCATCGACTGGGTCATATGCCACTTTCCAAAATAAAAAAACTGAAGCTGTTAAAAGAATCTGAATATGTTACAGATTTTGTTTGTGACCCTTGTAAAAGAGCAAAGGGACACCGACTTGTTTTTCCTGATAGTACAAGTCATTCTAAAGCTGTGTTTGATTTGATTCACATTGATACTTGGGCCCTTTTAAGGAGGTCACACATGATGGCTTAACTATTTCATTACAATTGTTGATGACTACAGTCGGTGTACCTGGGTACAGTTGCTTAAAAGAAAATCAGATGCTTTTTCTGTGTTAAAGTCTTTCATTGCTATGGTAAAACTCAATTCAGTGCCTCTGTCAAAACTGTCCGCAGTGATAATGCTTTTGAACTGGGGTCTAGCAATCTTGGGAAAGCCTATTTTAATGAAAAAGGGATCATTCATCAGGTTAGCTGTCCCTATTCACCGCAACAAAACGGTAGAGTCGAAAGAAAACACCATTTTCTTCTTGAAAAAGCCCGGGCATTGATGTTTAGAAGCAGTCTCCCTCTTGCATACCGGGGAGAGAGTATCTTACACGCTACTCACCTTATTAATAGAATGCCGAGTCCTGTTTTGCAGATGCAAACCCCTTATGAGATTCTATTTGGGCACCAACCTGATTATTACTTGCTTCAGTCCTTTGGCAGCCTTTGTTATGCTACCATTACTGGACATAGAGTTGATAAGTTTGCTGCTCGCGCTCAGGCATGTGTTTATCTTGGCCAGCCACCACATCAAAAGGGTCATAAACTGTTGAGTTTACAGTCACGCAAAGTATTTGTTAACAGAGATGTGGTCTTTCATCCTACAATCTTTCCTTTTAAACACATTCCGTCACACTTACAACATGATCTCAGTCCTTTTATTTTTTCTCCAGAATCATCACTATTTCCCTCTACTGAGCCTTTCTTTGATGATTTCAATCATGTCAATTCACCTGCTCCTAATCACACAACGTGCCCAGCTGATGACCATCTTGATTTTAATCAAGCCGATATTGAACCTCCTGAATTCTCTCAGTCACCTTCCAATCCCACATCTCCCATTTCTTCTCCTGAAACAACTCATATAACTCCAGATCCCCCACTGACCAGACGTTCTGGTCGACTCACTTCTCTGCCCAGTTACCTTTCTGATTATGTTCTTCACACTTCTTTACAAACTCTTACAGATATTGCCCCAACTCATTGTCTCTCCTCATTTCTTCTTCTACTTCTATACCTATTGAACCTCACTTATGAACTTGCTATCTCTGATCCTCGATGGGTCGAGGCTATGCAGAAGGAACTTTCTGCGCTTGAGTCCAATGATACTTGGGAGCTTGTTCCCAAGCCTTCACACAAAAAGCCCATCGGGAGTAAGTGGGTGTATAAGGTGAAGTTGAAAGCAGATGGGACTGTTGAACGTTTCAAAGCCCGCTTGGTGGCGAAAGGCTTTTCTCAAAAAGAAGGCCTGGATTTTCAGGAAACGTTCTCCCCCGTTGTAAAGTTTACAACTGTTCGCGCCTTTCTCATTGTTGCTGCCAAGAGGGGGTGGACTGTTTCCCAGTTTGACATCAACAATGCCTTTCTTCATGGCATTTTAGATGAAGAAGTATACATGGTTCCTCCCAAGGGTTACCTATCTTCTGATGATACAAGGGTTTGTCGATTAAAGAAAAGTCTTTACGGGCTCAAGCAAGCATCGAGACAGTGGTATGCTCGCCTGTCCCATTTCTTGAAATCGCATGGATTTGTGCAGCCTTAATGATTATTCATTGTTTGTGAAAGGGAGCAATGACAGAGTGACATATCTGATTGTCTATGTCGATGATATCTTGATGACGGGAAACTGTCCTGCTGAGATTTGTTCTCTCAAAGCTGCTCTAGATCTTCAGTTTAAAATTAAGGATCTCGGCCAGATTAGTTATTTTCTGGGCATGGAGTTCATTAATACAGCTGAAGGTTACATTGTCTCTCAGCGGAAGTTTATGCTAGAAACTCTGAAGGAGTTTGGCAACACAGATTGGAAACCTGTTCGCGCTCCTCTTGAGTACGGTGTTAAATTAGAGCAAGGCCAAGGTACCACTCTATCTGACCCAACCTTGTATAGACAAATAGTTGGGAAACTGAACTATATGACACACACACGCCCAGATTTATGCTTTGCTGTGCAATATCTCAGTCAGTTCATGACTCATCCCACTGACTTACATCTGAAAGCTGCTCAACATACCTTAAGATATGTTAAGGGTACAGTCGGGTATGGCTTGCTTCTGAACAACTCAAAATCTACAGATTTAATAGGATATTGTGATGCAGACTGGGCGTCTTGTCCCACTACTAGAAAGTCAGTGTGCGGGTTCTTTATTACTCTGGTGGAAGTCCTCTCTCATGGAAATCAAAGAAGCAACACACAGTTGCTTTATCTTCAGCTGAAGCTGAATATCGGTCTCTAAGGAGGATAACTACTGAAATCGCATGGCTCACTAGACTCCTTTATGAGTTGGGACTGGAAGATATCGAACCCGTAGCCTTACATTGCGACAACAAGGCAGCTGTTTACATTGCCAAAAATCCAGTTTTTCATGAACGGACTAAACACATCGACATTGATTGTCATTATGTCCGTGAAAAACTGCAGCAGGGCCTGATTTGTGTCAATCATATTCCATCCCAACATCAGCTTGCCGATCCTTTGACTAAACTTTTATCTGGAAATCAGTATCTTCCTTTGTTTCCTGGTTTGGTCTTCACAAACTTGAAGATTCTGTTGCTCAATCCAATCCAGACCACGATTTCTCTTCGGTTCAGGATTGAGGGGGCGTGTCGAAATAAGTCTACTCTTTAGTCAAAGTTGTTACTTTTCTATTCTCTGCAGCGCTGCGTTTTGCTTTATATTACTTTAGTATAAATAGCTCTTGTATTTCAGAGATCTATACTGTCGAAACTTTTTCCAGAGCTTCGCGCTCCGATATATCAATACATTCTGAAATTCATTGTTTCTTCTTCCCGTCTTCTTCGTTGCTTTCGCTGCTACTTCAATAAAGGAGGGTCGATTGGCTAGTGTTCAATTTATTGTTATTATATTTATATGGAAGTGTTGAGTTAATTCGTATTGAAAGAGAAAAACAGTAGAGATGAAAGAATCAATGACTACTGATATGGTGAAATGAAGGTTTATCTAGTTTCATAAAAGAACAAAGAGAGAGACTAGAAATGGAACGAGTAAAACATGCCGTATTTTGTTACCCTCTAGAGTAACAAAAAACGCACTTACAAATATCCTACTTATAGGAAAGCTTGCCCAAATCTGAATCTGAGTATCCAGTTAAATCCATGTTACCGGCATGTTTAACAATTAACCATAACTTTAAATCCTTTCACATACTGAAAAGTGCGGTAGGCTGCTTTTAAATGCATATCCTTGGGACGTGTCATAAAATGACTGAGATAATGAACTAGAACAAAGGATAGTGATTACTTATAGTCATATCATTCGTTTTTCCACAATCTGTTGAAACAAAGTAGGACCTCAAAACACTTCTCCTTGATGAGGAGTTAACTTCAGATTTAGTTCAAGAGGTGCTGCAGAAACATTGCAATCCGGAGGACATCACTACTTTAATGTTCTGCGTAAAACTTCTTTTTTGAGTGATAACAAGCCCTTTTTCTGTAGACTAGAACACCATTCCCATAAAGAAATTAAGCAAACCCAAGGTCTTCAATCTTGAATTCCCTGTCTAATTCTCTTTTCACCTTCTCAAATTCATGTTGGTTATTAGTGGTCATCAAAATATCGTCAACATAGACTATGATATAAGTGCACTGACCCTAATTCCTGTTGACGAACAGTGAAAAAACATACATGCATAACCCATGAATTCAAGAAAATCAGAAACTCAAGCGTACTATTGTTTGAAAGCTTGTTTTTGACCGTATAAAGATTTCTCCCTTTTTCTCCAATTTGCAAACTCTGTTATCGATGGAGCCAAATAACCTTTAGGAAGAAGCTGTAGACTTCTTTTAAGTCTTAGAGATGCGTTGTTGATGTCACACTGGTTAATTTGCGACCCCGGCTTGACAGCAATGAAGAAGAAGAAGAACAGTTTGTCATCTTGTTCCCACTTTCAAGTTCAGTGTTGTTTCTGTAAACAAGTTTGTCAAACAAAACAAGTGCACTATAAAATTTGATGGAAATTCATGCACAAAGCATGATCGGACATTGTACTTTAGAAGGCAAATTGGAAAAGTCAAGAATAGGCTGTACGTGCTAGACAGTGAAAAGCTCTAGAACAATTCCTGAAAGCCATAAGAGAAAAGTTGAGATACAGAGAAGGTGTCTCTTGCAACATTGTCAGCAACAATATGGCCTTATACTGGTGCAATAGATCAAGACATGTTCCTTTTGGAATACTGATAGACTTGGAATTGATTGGTAAAAACGTTGTTCGAAGATTTGGCTTGTCATGCATGTTACAAACCCTAGGTTGCAGATTGCTCTTTCGAAAATCAAAAACTGAAAGTGTTGATTGTTTGATTTACATTGATGTATGGGGGCTTTTTCACAGGTGAATTATGATGGATCACTATACTTTCATAGCATAGTAGAAGATAAAAGCAGAGTAGTTTGGGTTAAGCTTTTAAAAGAAATATCTGCTCCCACAGAAGAGATCGATAAGAGATTTTGTCTTATGGTGGAAAGACAATTGGGGAAGAAGATTAAAACAGTCAGATCTGATAATGCTCAAGAGTTGAGTTTGTCTAATATAATAAGTACGTTCTTTAAGTCATAATCTATTTTGCACCAGACTTCTTACCCACGCATACCCCAACAATACAATGTGATAGAAAAAAAAAACACAAATAGTCATTAGAAACAACAAGGGATGTTTTCTTTCAGGCTGGTTTACCTTTGAAATATTGGAGGGAAAGTGTTATGTTTGCTTCTTTTACAGTCGACAGACTACCTAGTTCAAGCACCGGGAACAAAACTCCATATGAGATCCTTTGTGGGAAGAAGCCAGACTTTACGGTGCCTCAGTTATACAATTGTAACTAAGAAGGGAAAGAAAATTTATGATGATAGGCGGAAAAGTGTGTCTACCATGGTCCTAATTTGACCAACGAGGGACAAAAACTCTTGAGACTGCAGGACGTAAAGATTTTCATCAACAGGGATGTGAGATTCTATGAGAGCGTGTTTCCTTTGTTTTAGCAAAGAGTACGAAAAGAAGCACAAGCTAGAAGAAGGGAAAGGTGAATATCTGTTCCATTGATTATGATATTGATGTCGTGAGTATTACAGACCTACCTGAAGTCTATTTATACAGAGAAGAAGATACATAGAAACATAAGGTGGGCTTTGACATATCCTAATATAGCCTGGGCCTAAACATGAATGGGCCTGATTTGGATAGCTTAGCATTCCTCCGCGATCGGTGCGTGGGTGAGCCCAAGAAGCGATCGAAGAGAAACGAATCGTGGTGAAGACAGCGGTTTTGTAAGAAGATCAGCAACCTGCTGTGTGCCAGACAGATGAGTAACAACCAACGATTTTGATCGAACTCGTTCACGAACAAAGTGAAAGTCCATACCGACATGCTTGGTTTATAATGTAGAACAGGGTTGGCAGCAAGATATGTGGCACCTAGATTGTCACACCGAATCATAGGAGGATGACGGAGGGCAACCTGAAGATCACATAGAAGCTGTTGTATCCACATTATTTCAGCTGTACCAGTAGCAACAGCCGGTATTCAGCTTCGGTTGTGGATCTAGCAACGGTCTCCTGTTTTTTTGAGAGCCAGGAAACAAGAGACCTGCCGAGGTAGATGGCATAAGCTGAGGTAGAACGACGGTCAACCGCATCGGTGGCCCAATCTGCATCAGTGTAGTCGGTGATAGTAACAGAGGAAGACCGAGGAAGGCAGATGTGCAGGTCCTTAGTGCCATTCAAATAGCATATGATACGCTTAAGGGCTGTCCAATGTAGATGAGTAGGAGAGTGCATATGCTGGCACAATTTATTCACTGCATGTGTGACATCAGGCCGCGTTAAGCTCAAATACTGCAAGCTGCCTAAGAGGCTGCGAAAGAGGGAAACATCAGTAAAAGGAGTACTGTCACGCTGATGAAGAGAAGTGGCGTGAGCAAGAGGAGTAGAGACAGGTTTGCAGCCATCCATGTGAGCTTTGGCAACAAGTTCTGTAATGTATTTTGTTTGAGATAAGAATAGCCCAGTGGTGTTGCGCAGAACGTGTACACCCAGAAAATAAGATAAAGGCCCAAGGTTGTGAACCGGGAAATGAGATTGCAGAGATGTAATAAAATGATTGATCAGTTGAAGACTGGACCCAGTGATTATTATATCATCCACGTACACAAGAAGGTAGAGAAGATCTGAGCCAGAGGAGAAAATAAACAAGGATGAATCAGACCTGGCTGCGGTAAAACCAAAGTGAGCAAAGTGGAGCTAAACTTGTCAAACCAAGCCCTCGGGGCTTGTTTGAGCCCGTATAAGGATTTTTTAGTTTGCATACCAGTGTGGACGACTGGGATCAACAAAGCCCGGGGTTGTTGCATATAAACTTCATCAGATAAGTCACCGTGGAGAAAAGCATTGGAGATATCCAATTGGTGAATAGGCCAGTTCCGAAGAGAGGAAGGAGCAAGAACAATTCGGATGGTAACCGGTTAATAAACTGGACTGAATGTTTCCAGATAGTCAAGGCCATAAGATTGGTGTAACCTTGTGCAACAAGGCGTGCTTTACGCCGCTCAATACTGCCATCGGCCCGAAGCTTTGTTTTGAGAATCCATTTGCAGCCAAGGACGTTTTTACCAGGAGAGAGAGGGACAAGATCCCACGTTTGGGTGAAAGAAGAGCAGTATACTCTTGCTGTATCGCAGTGCACCAGCATGGATACTTGAGAGCTGGGAAAAAGTAGGAGAATTAGGGATGGATGAGGTAACAGTAGTCATCCAAGCAACAGTACCGTCGGTTCTAATAAGAGGCTTGTGTATTGAGCTTTGGATCGAGTCACCACGGGGTGGAGTGTAGGTGGAGGTTCGGTGGTGGGCGGTGGTGAAATGAGAGGAGCAGTAGTGCTGGATGAGGGTTCTGAAACAGGTGGGAAGGTAGATGTGTCGGCTGGTGAGGTAGCAGTTTCTGAAATAAGTGGAGAGGTAGCTATGCCAGCTGATGAGGTAGGTAAAATAGGCGCAGGGTGAGTACGGTGAAAATGAGACAAGGTAATATCAGAGGGGCCAGGCAGTGGCTGAGTGGGAGTAGGTGAGGTCAGTTTTTGGCTAAAGGGAAAGTAAACTCATCAAAGGACACATCACGTGAAGTATATATGCGGCCAGTATGAATATCAAGGCAAAGGTAGCCACGATAATGAGCTGCAAACCCAGAAAAACACACAAACTGCTACGGAAAGAAAATTTATGAGACTGATACGGTCTCAAATTTGGCCACACAGCACACAAAAAACGGAGCAAAGAGTAGTCAGGCGGTTTCTTAAACAACAGTTCATAAGGGGTATGCATTCCAACCGCGGTAGATGGGGTGCGATTGTAACACCCAACCGCTATTCTATGCTTACCGTCTAATCGTCCTATTAATCTTACGAGTTTGCAGCGGAAATATTACATACTTACTACGGCGGGTGGTACAACGCCGCTAACCGCCCATACGGCTAGCTAGGCTTACCTTACTTACAGTCACGGTCTGATGAACATAATGTACCGAGCTACTAAATTACTTACCAAAATATCATATGCCAAATACTTACATCCTGGATCACCGAGTGTTAAAGTATATGCAATTACATCAGGTCTAAGTTCAAAAGAATGAGTTTACCAACTACTCATCTATACCAATTCGCATTCTATCCAAAATCCAAAAAGGTGTACCCCATGGTACACCGGCTATTCAAAAACAGTAGCCATGTACTACTTAGTACACCCATCATAATTCATTGTTTACAAACCAAAAGAAGGACAGGAAAATTAAACTTCAACTCTCCTAGTCTTCATCCTTCACGGGTACCTGCGTGTAGTAAAAATGGGCCCCAAGGGGCTCAGCAAACGCTGCGTATAAACTCCGCATATACCGCGTGCTAGCTAGGGCACGCCGACTATTTGACGTCCACTAAAATATGCTGTTCATTATTTTCATACATACATGCTTTGCATACAACATACATGCCATACAATTCATTACATAATTCAAGGCAACAATACAGTAGCACACAACTTACTTACCTTCACAAGGTTAGCCAAATTATGCATCCGGGTAATCGGAATGCTTTTACTCTTTTACTCATTACTTTCTTTTTCTTACTTACAATTACTACTTTCATTTACTTTACTTACTCATTCTTACTTACTTACTTATACTCAAGTTAAGTCGTCGGACCTCCGGCCCTGGGGACTACGCCGTCCCACCTCCGGGATTTACTTGACTCACCAATCCGGGATGCTACCCACTTAAGGGATTTGGGCGCGGACCAGTTTAAGAGTCAGGAATTGGAGCCAACCTCTCGTGACTCCGCATCCTCACGCGTGGCCGAAACTATATCGGACTTCTACTCATTCCAATTTAATTACCAATTTAAGTTAGATTGGTTAGCTTGTTAGGAATAAGTTAGAAGCCCAAACACATTCACAATCGGTCACAGTACATTACAACATTCATACAAGCATTCATATACATCCATACATTTCATGAATTATACAAACTAAGATTTAGAAAATATTCACAACATACAACACTACATTTTCACAAGTATGCATAATAACTCCGATTCGTGCATTTATCTTATTTGGTGATCAATTAGCACAACACACAAATCAGAGTAACCAAGATAGCATACGGGGCATGAGGAATCCATAACGTTCACCGTTGCACGTGTTTCCAAACGTCCTCGGTGTCACAAATCAAGTCCTATTATATACATACAATTGAATGATTATTTACCTATCATCAACTTAACTCCTACTTACTATGTCCTTACACTTCTTACACTACACTTTACTTACTTATTTTTCATTACTTAAGTTCACTTTCTTACTTAACTTTGACATGCTTTCATACATGTACATATATATATATATATATGTAGGTATATACATATATATATATATATATATATATATTATTTAAATTAAGTAATAATATATATATTTTTTTTGACGGACCGGACTTGCGACCGACCTTGCAAGTCCGGTCCATTCCAGTAGCTCAGATTACCGAAACTCTTCTGGCCGACCGAACTTGTAAGTCCGGTCGCAAGTTCGGTCCATTCCAGAAGGTTTCATTGGTGAATTTTTCTGGCTCGACCGGACTTGACCGGACTTAATTCACTCACATGATTTTCCAGTAGGTTGCATCCGTGAATTTTTCTAGCTCGACCGAACTTGCATGTCCGGTCGATTCCAGTAGGTACAGACGGGGAAATTTTCTGGTCCGACCGAACTTGCATGTCCGGTCGCAAGTCCGGTCGATTCCAGAAGCTTTCCCGTCTTTGTAAACCAGGGCTCGACCGAACTTGCAAGTCGGTCGCAAGTTCGGTCCGACCCAGTATTTGCATTTTTATTTCTGTTTTCAGTCCTCTCTTTACCCATTACTTCCCCATTGTTCCTACACTTAATCCCACATGTTTTAACACCAATTAAACCTCTTAATACACCCTAGTTCACTCCTTAACTCTTTACACATTCTATACTAATTCACTGACATGATTTTCCAAGTTTCTCACAACACTCACCTAGCTTCTTCTCTAGTTGCATTATGCTACAGATTTTAACACTAACACTCTCCATCTACAACTCCCTCTTCTAATGTCATTTCTAACACCTCTAATACATTACAACTACATTAGCTATCTCTCCTAATATACCCTCTATCTTTCTCTAACAAAATCTGTTACAACCTACCTCATCCACTAGTTTAAAATTCAATAAGTGTTCTAATTCTAGGTAAATTTGCCATAGTCTCCCTTATAATTTTATACTCTCACCACATGTTCTAATTCACATCTCAACACTCTTTTCACCTGTTTCAATAGACATCGATATACAAGCTCTCATATGCCCACAACAACACAAACCACTCATAAAAATTCCTGCACCTTAACACCAATTCCCAATCTGTTTTCAATAAGTTTTACACATCTTTTAAGGCTTCAAAATACTTATCTCTTACACATTACTCTACTACAAAATACCATTTACAATACACCTTTTTTATTTCTAAAATCTGTTACATATACAAATATACACAAGGTTACACAATGAGCATTCTTACCTTGTTTTCCTTCTAGATTTTCTTTCTTCTCTCTTTCCTTCCTCTTCCTCTTCTAACCGGTTTAGCAACACAATTTCTCCAACACTACAACCATTGATATACACATTTTAATACACCATTCTAATACTAGAACTAACCCTAATCATTATGTAGGTTCTAATATGGATTTTAGGGTTTAGAATTTATATTACCTTCCAAGAGTGCAAGTGCTGTTTGGAGTGGTTCAAGAACAAGGTTCCAACTCCACCAACAAGCCAAAATCGGCTAGATACACAAGAGAACCAACAAGGGTTTTAGCTTAAATTCGTTTTGCCTTTTTGGCTAGAAAAACAATGGAGTTTTAAAGAGATTTTTACCTCAAAAGGACAAGGAGAACAAGGTGGCTCTAATGGTGGTCTTGAAGCTCCAAATGGGACATACCCATGAAAACGAAAATCGTTGTTTCGAATTTGGAAGGATGAAAATGTAGCTCTTGATGAGAGGAAGACAATGGTATACTTTTTATAATTTTTGGAAGAGTTTTGAGGAGTTACAAGGAGAGAAGTGGTAGTTTTTGTGGGGGTTGCTAAATCTCCATGGAAATCGCTGGAGGTTGAAGAAGGAAGAAAAGAGAGGGTGCTGGGTGAGGCTTCACGTGAGAGAGAGAGTGAATGGGGGAGAGAGGGAAAATATTTGCTTTTTGCTCTCTTTATGGTTTTGTCCTCTAGTGTATTAGACACAATAAAAGAAAACAAGAGAGTGTGAGGGTGAGGGCCTAAAATCGGACAGCACCAGACCCATATGGGTTTTGAAAAATTCTTTTTACATTATTGGACACGTAGGTTTGTGTTATTTATATTTCTACCCCACAACTTCCCGTTTTTGACAGTTTTTACTAATCTCTCGTTTTATTGATTTTATTGGTTCTAAAGCCTCACTAATATTTATTAATGATTATTTAGTTGACTAAAATTGTTACGAGTCTATTTGACCCGTTTAAAGACATGTTTTCCGGTTACCTCGAAAAACGTGCTTTAAGGTTCGGTAATGCTTTTAATCCATTTAAGGATCCGTTTTCTTCGGGATTTGTTCCCTCATGATTATTTACACTTAATTAAGCCTCTAAATTACTTATTAGCCTAATTAATCACTATTTTTAATTACGGGTATTTCAGCGATTAAGCAGATAAACAGCAGTAAAGAAAGCATAGTTCCAGTATTGAAGGGAACTGAGGAGTGATATAGTAAGGCAAGCCCTTTGTCAACAATAGTATGATGCCGATTCTCAATGCTACCATTTTGAGCATGGAAGTGAGGACATGTAAACCGATAATCAATACCAAGCTCTTTGTACAGAGAAATAAGAGCTTTAAACTCTCCACCACCATCGGTCTGAACAGCACGTATAGTAGCATTAAACTGAGTGCGAATAAAAGCAATAAATTCTTTGAAGGCCATAAGAACACCAGACTTAGCAGATAAAGTAAACAACCAGATATATTAGTATAATCATCCATAATGGAGAGATAATATCGACAACCATCAGTCCCTACTAGAGGGGCTGGTCCCCAGACATCCATGAACAGCAGATCAAAAGGTTTAGAAGAGGTGGAGGGAGAGGAAGGGTGTGGTAGGGAGTGAGTTTTTCCAGCTTTACAACCAGGACATGAAACAGAAACTGAACATTTGTGGTATAAGGTAAACGAAACTTATTCAAAGTATAAGATGTAGTAGTATCTGCAGTGTGTCCAAAACGCAGATGCAAGTGCGAAAGTCTATTTTAAGAGTATGGTGAGCTGCTCGCTGCTTTTGATCAGAAGGGACCGCAAAATGTAAAGACCATCTTAATGCCTCCTCTCATGAGTATGGCCTTGGTATCCTGATCCTTCACAAGAAAATATGTGGAGTGAAATTCAAAATAAACTCGATTATCAGTACAAAACCGCTTAACTGATAACAAGTTTTTTGTGAGGGTTGACACATGAAGTAAGTTGGACAGAAGAAATGAAGTATTAGAGAGGTAAAGTGTCCTTTGCCTTGGTTATCGATGCCAACTATGGATCCATCACTCATTGAGACACCATCAGAACCATGATAGGGCTGATTAGATATGTTGAGATTCGAAAGATCATGAGTAAAGTGATCCGTAGCTGCAGTGTCTGGATACCAAGAGGAATCAACCGAAGGATAACCAGATCTGCGGTGATAGTAGCATTAATGTTGTGGCCAGGAGCAGGAGAAACCTGATAGGCATGATTATATCGGTGATAACACTCTTTGGCCCGATGTCGGGTTTCTCACAAATCTGACATATAGGTCGAGTGTCTGGTTCCCGTTGAAGAAATAGGAAGCGTTACGTCCTCCATTGTTGTGACCGCGACCTCTTGAGTTGCGGCCTCCTCTACCGCCACGAGAATTGTTATAATTTCTGTCTCGTCCAATATTGTTGGCGGAAACATCAGCATTGTTCTGAGTCGACACATTATTTGCCGACAGATTGCTATTACTCACAGCAGTAGCAGAAGATTTATTCAACCGATTCTCTACGGCCAGTAACTGGCTCATAACAGTGGATGTACGAAGAGATGTAGATTGACTCAAAAGAAGAGTGGAAATAGATTCATACTCATCAAGAAGCCTATGTATAATGCAGTAACAGAGATCAGTCTCTGAAATCGCAGATCCAGCAGCTGAGAGAGAAGATGCAAGCCGTTTGGCTCGATTGAAATAAACAATAATGGAATCTGAGTCCTTCTTAATTGAATAAAGCTGAAATCGGAGCTGCTGAAGCCGACCTGTGGCCTGAGAAGAATAGATCTCCGCTAGAGTACTCCAGATCTCAGCAGAAGTTGAACACTCAATAACTTGTCCCTGCACCTCCTCCGTGAGAGACGCCATGAGGATAGAGAAGATCATTTGATCTTGCTGTTTCCAGCTTTCATGTTCTGTTATTCACGATGCATCTGGAATCGGCTTCGATCCATCTACGATCGGAAACAAATTATAAACCGTAAGATAGGGGGATAGTTGTTTTTGCCAGATTGGATAGTTGTCACCATTCAACTTGTGAAACGAGGCCGCTGGACCGACTACGTTGGGAATGGTAGTGGAGGTAGTGGAGATTAAGGTACCGACGGAGCGATGAGTTTCGAGAGGAGAAATGTCGTTGGCCATGGGAAACAAAGATGAACTCAAAGGAGCACAGCTCTGATACCATACGAAAAGAAGCGCAAGCTAGAAGAAGGGAAATGTGAATATATGTTCCATTGATTATGATATTGATGTCGTGAGTATTACAGACCTATCTGAAGTCTATTTATACAGAGATAAGAAGATACATAAACCATAAGGTGGGCTTTGACATATCCTAATATGGCCTTGGGCTAAACATGAATGGGCCTGATTTGGATAGCTTAGCAAAGAGTCTGAGACATCTGCTACAGCCCAAGTTATCCAACCACAATTATCAGATTTCATGATGATGATTATCCCACCATAAGCATTAGAATCATGATATAGAGAACAGACATGAGGAAATAGAATTGAGGGATTTTGATAACACTGGCGAAGAAATTGCAAGTTCACCCGAGGAGCTCTAAAATGGCTCTCTTAATCCTCCAGAAGATAAAACTGGAACTTCTGAACGAAGAAAACTTTAGTTCTTGTAGGAATCTGTGTGGATGATCTTCTGTTTGTGGAAACAACACTCTTGAGATTGGTACCTTAATCTTGAAAATCAAAGATCTGGGTACTGTTCATTAATTCTCTTCAAAGATCTTCTTGTTTGACAACCTGACTTTGTCATGTCAAAACCATAAAGTTCCTCATTGTGATCACTTCCTCTTTAGTAGTTTCCACTTCAACCTACACTTGTAGTGTTAACCAATTTATTATCTGAGTGGCGGTGTTATTCAGGTCTCTGCTGAAGTTTAACTATACAGAGCTTATTTGAGAATACTAAGTGTGTAGGAAAAATGAGAATAGAGTAGACCATGTGGTCTTGTTGACGAGTTTATCTATAGCCTTCTTTGTGCCATCAACGTAACTTAATAAATTTTAGCCTTTCAGAGTGGACTTAAGCCGTAATATAATTCATTGTAACCTTAATTTGTCGTATGATCCGGATAACAAGATTTTTTACAAATGGATTGCTCTAATAAAATATACAAGAGATGGTTGCACGTATTTGTCTATAATGGATACAATTTACCTTTGTGTAGGTCTCTCACCATCGCCGACCTGGAGCTTAATTATTTCCTCTACGTCTTGGTAAAGGTTTCAAACTACTGAAAGCAGTGGCGGATCCAGAAATCTTGTTTACGGTGGCTAAAAAAATTTTGACACCCAGAAATTGTTTAGGGGGGCTAAAAAAATTTTTGACACTAATTTCCTTTAAAACTTTATATTATATTGTATTTTTAAAAAATTTATAACAGTAATTTGATAAATTTTCAAAATTTTCGGGGGTAGAGCCCCCTAGCCCCCCCTCTCCGTCCGCCCCTGACTGAAAGTCCTATGTCTTGCTCGCATGTTAAGACTTGATCTTCCTAATGCAATTGGAAAATTGATCAATTTGAGTTATTTGGAATTAAATGACTGCCAACTAGTACGACCTTATATTCCACATACCATCAAGAATTTGAGGAACTTGTTGACCTTTAGTGTGAATGAAACTGAATGGGATGAAGAGAATTCCAGTTGTCTGTCAAAAGTTGAAGGAGGAGGAGGATGCAAAAAGTGGAACAATATCTTTAAGAAGATGGAAAAGCTGAGGTATTTTCAACTTTCTGACATTTCCATTATTGGCCCTGATGTCAAAACTCTAGGATTGGCAAACTCTACAAATTTGCAAATCCTAAAGTGCAACTTCAACAGGAAAGGGATAGTAGAGGATCTTACTGCATTAAAGAAACTTCGTAAAATGCACCTAGAGGGTATTAATTCAAGTGAGCAACTAAAGGTCATATATCAATGTCCAAGCCTTGATTTCCTTCATAGTTTAAGTCTAACAGCTTATACATCACCACAATTGACGATTGATATGCAAACTTTGAAACACTGTTCAATGTTGTGTACGATTTGATTCGAAAGAAAGAGAAACGTGGAGGAGGAGACGAATCGAAAGAGAGAAAGTCGACGAGGAGTCGAGAGCGATAGAGCAGAGACAAGAGAAAGGGAAATCAATCTGTATATTTTCTATTCTGTCTCATGAACTTGTCGAGACAAGTAACAAAGTCCCGAATATAAACTACGACTAAGAGACGTTAATAAACGTCACTATAAAACTAATGACCGATGATAACCGGTCAAGGGGTAAAGGGGGAAAAGACTATACTATCCTAACACCCCCCCCCTCAAACCTAAGAAAGAGCTATTTCGTTAGGTTTGAAGTATTTAACATTCCCATTGATGAAAGTTGTTGTTGATAATCCTTTCCCGGTAAAGCTTTCGTAAGCATATCCGCCTTCTGATGCAAGTTTGAAATGTGCACAACAATAAGCCCGGCCTTGATTTGATCACGAACATAATGGACATCGATTTCAATATGCTTTGTACGTTCGTGAAGGACCGGGTTATGGGCGATGTATACTGCTGATTTGTTGTCGCACTTCAATGGAATAGGAGTGATGTCGTCTATGCCAAGCTCATTAAGGAGACGGGACAGCCAAGCTAATTCGGTGGTAACTCGTCGGAGGGCACGATATTCAGCTTCGGCGGAAGAGAGAGAGACGGAAGCTTGTTTCTTTGACTTCCAAGAGATGGGGGAACCTCCGAATAAAATGTAATAGCCGCTGACTGACCTGCGAGAGATAGGACATGAAGCCCAGTCAGAGTCACAATAGCTAAAAGAGAGAAGTCAAGGGTGTTGTTTAAGAAAATCCCATAACCGAGAGTCCCTTTGATATACTGAAGGACATGTATGGCGGCATCCCAATGACTTTGACAAGGGTTTTGGTTGAACTGACTTAGGAGCTGAACACTGAAATTGAGGTCCGGCCTTGTGTTGATCAAGTAGTTCAATTTGCCAATGAGACGACGGTATTCGGTTGCATTAGGAAGAGGACACTCGTCTTGTAATTGAAGTTTGGAGCCCGGGGCGAGAGGACTAGCAACCGATCGCTTGGAAGTAATGTTGTAGTCGTTGAGAAGATCAGAAGCAAATTTCGTTTGAGTTATGCCGACCCCATGAGAAGTGTAATGGAACTCGAGACCAAGAAAGTAGGTGAGAGCGCCAAGATCTTTAATTTTGAAGGAATTATGGAGAGTGTTTTTGACTTGAAGGATCTTGGTATCATCATTGCCACACAAGAGGATGTCGTCGACATAAACGCCAAGAAAAAGGATGGAGTCTCCGTTGCTCCATTTGAATAGAGAGTAATCATTATCTGAAAGAACAAAACCGAGATTAGTAAGACTAGTTGAGAGTTTAGCATACCACTGCGTGAGGCTTGTTTCAAACCGTATAAAGATTTTTGCAACTTGCACACTAAGCCATTTGGGGTATTTAAACCATCAGGAACTTTCATGTAGATTTCTTCGTGGAGATCCCCATGGATAAAGGCGTTGTTGATGTCGAGTTGATGAATCCTCCAACGTCGTTTTATGGCAACACTGATTAAAGTCCGAATGGTGGTCATCTTGACAACCGGAGAGAAAGTTTCATGAAAATCCTCTCCTTCCTTTTGTGAATCCACGAACGACCAAACGAGCTTTGTATCTATCGATGGTACCATCTGCTTTGTGCTTGGTGCGATACACCCACCGGCAAGTAATGCACCTTTTTCCTTTAGGAAGTTTAACAAGACTCCATGTTTTATTTTCTTCAAGGGCTTTAAGTTCAACATCCATGGCATCTCTCCACTCGGGATATTGAACAGCAATGCGGTATGAAGAGGGTTCGAGTGGACATTTCATTTGAACCTGAGAACACAACACTTTAGAAGGAGTGAAATCTGTAATAGAATTTAGAGAAGGAAAAAGATTGGGCTTGGAACTTTTAAGCCTGGTGGATAGAAGACACGTGAATGGGTCTTTGCCAACACTGTTACACTCGAAATCTTCTAAGTGATTAGGGGCGCGTCTCACTCTGGTGGAGCGACGTGGATTGGGTGGCCCAATGTAATCCGAAGAGTCTTGATGAACCTGATCAGTAGTAGTCGTAATATCTGCAGGAGGGTCCTGATCAGGAACAACTTGTTCCGTATCACTCGGTGGATAAGATAGATGATGGGCCAGGGAGTGATCTCCTTCGTAGGTCCAATTTGATCATCGGGAGTGATGGACGTGTTGTCGTCGAATTATCATCCCTTCCCTTAGCTGGACCAGACTCGACAATTTCTTCATAGAGAGACTCGTTGTCGTGGTCTTCATTAGAATAAACGGGGAAAGTGGGAGATGTGGGCTGGGCTGATCCATCGGTTTGAGAGGCCCGATCGTGCAGAGGGAAACTTTCTTCAAAGAAAGTTAGATCCCTGCTGGTGATAACTTTGTTCTCATCGAGAAGAAGGACCCGATGTCCTTTCTTGCAAATTCCTGGACCCAGATACACTCCCTTGTGACCACGGGTATCAAACTTGCTTCTGTTGATTGCGGGACCAGTGTGATAAACCAGACAACCGAAAGTTTTGACACTACTAAAATCAGGTGGAGAACCATACAAAATTCGTAGGGGGAAAGACCATTCAAAGTAGAAGAAGGCAATCTATTGATAAGAAAAGTGGCCATAAGAACACTCTCACCCCAAAAAGTAATGTCAAGACCGGATTGAAAAATAATGCACGGGCAGTCTCAAGCAAGTAACGATGTTTTCTTTCAACAACTCCGTTTTGTTGCGGAGTATAAACGCATGTAGTTTGATGCAAGATACCCTTTTTATGAAAGAAATCTTGTAAGGTTTTTGAAGAGCCCAATTCATAAGCATTGTCGGAACGAACAACTTTAACAAACTTATTAAACTGCCGTTCAATCATGTTTATAAAATTCTCTATATGCTGCGATGCATCAGATTTAAATTTCATGAGGATGACCCAAGTACATCTACTAGCATCATCAACAATGGTTAAAAAATACCGATTACCATCGTGATTAGTAATAGAGCAAGGCCCCCAAGTATCGACATGAATAAGATCAAAGCAGCATTTAGATCTATTATTGGAACGAGAAAATGGAAGCCTATGGCCTTTAGCTCTAAAACATATGTCACAAATGAAATTGTCGGGTATTTCACTTCTGTTTACAAGACCCATCTGAACCATCTTGTTCAAAGGAGGATGGCCTATCCTTTTATGCAACATCATCACATGAGAATTACAAGAATAAGCAATACCAACAGATTTATCATTACAGACATCAGAAAAACTGCACAATTCTATTATCAAGAAAGTAAAGCCCATCCCTTTGATGCCCAATGCGCAATTTATTCTTCCAAGTATGGGCCTGAAAATAACAAGCATCAGAATCAAAGGAAACAATGCCACTGTTTTGCTGGGCTATTTTACTAACAGATGCAAGAGACAGTTGAAAACTTGGAACATGAAGAACATTCTCTAGTTTAAAATCATCTGTAAGCAAAGCAGTGCCAGTAACATTAACTGCTTCAACATTACCATTAGGCAAAGTAACATAGCAAATATCAGCAGTTTGTTTCTTATTACTAAGCAAACTTTCATCACCACTCAAATGCTCACTAGCACCGGAGTCTAACAACCACTGATGGCTAGCATGTTTATGAAAGGAATTATTGCATTTAAGATAGACAATACCTGCAAATTGTGACTCACTTCTGTTGCATGACACGCTATTACTAGCAACATTCTTGTCAGAAATCTTCCCCGACTGTTCAAGCAAACTGCAAAGCTTAGTCAACTTATCAACATTTGATGCAGACAGACCTTTCATTCCTTCTTTCTTGCCAACTGAATTCACAGAGGAGGTATTTCTTGTTCCCTTCCACCAATCTGGATATCCACAAATCTCAAAACATCCATTCTTGAGGTGGCCTGTTTTCCCACAGTGAGTACAAACGCTAGTGCTCTTTCTAGCAGCATTATCCTTTCTGGATCTATTTCTTTCACTAAAGCTTGCTTCTGTTCTGCTAGTATTGTTGGCAAAGGACATGCTAGGGGTTTCATTCTCTCCCTTTCCCTTAATTCGCTGCCTCTCCTCTTGGAGTATTATGGCATAAGCCGAATCTAAACTAGGAAGTGGTTTCTTCATGAGAAGATTTCCCCTAACATTAATGAAATCCTCACGCAACCCTAACAAGAACTGAAATAGCTTTTGATTCTCAGCGTGCTTAGCAGTTTCTCACTGTAACCACAAACGCAAGTGTCGATGTTTGTCATGGAGATATATCATCCCAGATACTAGTCAATTTCGTAAAATATTCAGTAACAGAGGAGTTTCCCTGCTCCATTTTCGACAGATCACGATTAAGCTCAAATAACCTAGTTCCGTCAATTTGGTCATACCTCCGTATAAGACGTTTCCACATATCGAAGGCGGTAGAGCAGAGCAAACAAGGCTATCTCCTATACTAGTTTCTACAGAGGCAAGGATCCAAGAACGTACCAGCCCGTCGCACCGATCCCACGCATCCCTGCGATTTTTGGCAACCTTCGATTTCTTCAAAGTTCCGTCGATCATTTTTATCTTGTTTTTCGCCAGCAAACAGATCTCTATCTTCTTCTTCCAATTCTGGAATCCGCCCTTTCCGTCAAATTTCGTGGAAGTAAGTTGGACTCCAGGGGTTTCTGAATTTGAGACCAGTAACGGATCTGAATCGTATCGACGTTTAATTCTCTTCTTGTCGGTCGCCTCTTCTTCTTCAATTTCTGAAGAATCTTCTTCATCATCGTGGGCGTCATCTTCCTCTTCTTCAGATTCCGACGCCATTCGTGAGGATTAGGGTCAACCGCGGTCGTTACCGCTCTGATACCATGTACGATTTGATTCGAAAGAAAGAAAAATGTGGAGGAGGAGACGAATCGAAAGAGAGGAAGTCGACGAGGAGTCGAGAGCGATAGAGCAGAGACGAGAGAAAGAAGGAAATCAATCTGTATATTTTCTATTCTGTCTCATGAACTTGTCGAGACAAGAAACAAAGACTCGAATATAAACTACGACTAAGAGACGTTAATAAACGTCACTATAAAACTAATGACCGATGATAACCGGTCAAGGGGTAAAGAGGGAAAAGACTATACTATCCTAACATGTTACGAAAGCTTGTATTGAGAAACTTCTCCATAATCGAAGGTCAAAATGGAGGTTCACCACCACCTGTTGAATTTCCTCAAAGTCTTGTTTCCTTAGTTCTCTATCGCACCAAACTAAGAAAGAAAGAATCAATTGTTGCAATGTCTAAACTTCCTCACCTGAAGCGTTTACGTCTAGAGATTGAAGCATATATTGGAGAAGAGCTGGTCATGGAACAAAATACATTTTTGAAACTTGAGGAGCTTATAGTGAATGGAAACATAAAAGAATGGAGATTTGAATGTGAAGAAGGGAATAAAAATGATTTACAGATACTGCCATCCTTAAGAGAGCTAAGAATCCATGGTAGATTACAAAGCCTTCCTGAGGAACTTCAATATGTGTCAACTCTTCAAGAACTAGAAATCTGGCCACGTAATACACATATAGTGAAGAGGATAAAGGAGGGTGGAGAAGACCATCATATTATTAAGCATATTCCCTTGATCAAAACAGAGGTATGTATTAACTTGCAGTTATTGTTATTTTTTTATGTGGTGGTTTTTGAGATTTTGAGATTTGGATTATCATTTTGATCACACTTTTATTTCTCTGATGAAGCATTTCCACTGGAGTGGATTGTTTCCTGTCTGTGTGTTTGGTTATATTGTTTATAACTATACACTTCTTTCTTCTGTAGCAGTAGTCACCGAGATCGATGTTGCTGCGGGTTTGGTCTTTGGAGGAGACGATGCCCTTCTCTGATAAATGTAGGTGGGCGATGATGTCTTGGATTATGACCAACTGCGAATGTGACAGCTTTATGAGTGCATTTTTGAATGCTTTTAATTAAGATTAAACATTTAATCAGAGGTGATCGGTGGTGATGACCAGTGTTGTATAGTCGAGGATCATCTGTTTTATTAAGGGTGAATCATTACGGGGTGGGGAGTCACAATGAGAAATATTTGGGAGTTGAAGAATTGACGATTGAAATTAAGCTAGTAGCTAAGGATGGACTTAAATTGATGGTTTTAACTATTTACACTGAGATGGTATCTTGAGCACGGATTGATGTTTTGGGTACCATCTTCATAAGCACTGTCCTTTTGTTAGTTTTTTAGTTTCAACCACAAACGAAAGGAGGTAGGTGTTTATCTAAAAGAGGGATGTTTTGAGTCTAGGTCTGCGTTGATTCAACTGTAGTGATAGTAGTGAGGGATGTTTTTCTTGTTTTTAACTGTTATGGTGTAAGGAACTATGTGGTATGTGTTTGATAGTTAGGAACTATGTTGTATGTGGTGCTGATTTTGAGGTGGATGTGGACAGAATACTCTTTTCCCATAGGTTTTTCCAAGTGGTTTGTATTTAGGAGGTTTTAACGAGGCTCATTTATAAGAAAGAGCACTAGGCATTGGTGCAGTGCATGGGAAAGTGGAAAGATGACTACTTGAGCGAGGAAAGGATTGTGCATAATTCTCATAGGCCAATCTATGCCTTCCAAACTACATAAATCACGAAAGGACCGTTGGATGGGATTTATGCAGCAGTTCCATCTGATTAGTTGGTGCGGGAAAGATGCCAATTCCACTCAACAAGCTTTAAAAGATGATTACTAGTGGTCTCAGCTAACTCACTATTTTCCTGAATCCTCGGTCCAGCGGAGGTTCTTAATGGAAGGTCTTAATTATAAAAAAAAAATCTAAAAGAGGAGAGGACGGCAGCTGCGTGCCGCATACTTGTGTTGTAGTATACTTTTCTTCCAAAAGGAAATAAACAGAAAATGGGCCAAGTTAATATTGCCAAAGGCATCCTGCTATTGTAGCTGTATTAGACTATTAGTGTCATTGTTAAGGGCATCCACAATGGTTATGGGTTTCTTAACATATTCCTATGTGTCGTGTCATCAGAAAATATTATTTAATGTGTAAACAACTTCACCTATTTATTCTACAATAAGGGTTTCTTAACTTTCTCATTTCTCCCGTCTTTTCTTCCCCTCCTCTTGTAAAAGCAAAAGAAAAAATTGTAAATATTTATTATTGTCAGTGGATGCAGCGATACAACCAATCGTAATTAATTTCCGTATGTTTCATAAATAAGCACGAGGAAAGGGAATGGGGTGGATTCCACACTACTGCAGATCATTTTGATTTCTTTCTGACACTCTTGGGTGAAAATCCACTCCATTGTGAATGCTTAATATGCAACTCTCTCTCCTCGTTGATTGTCATGATACTATTCAGAACAATCACTCGGCTAACACATTATTTTTAGGGAAATTTCATGAAATGTGATTATATTTTGGTTAATTCATGAAATGTTCAAAAATGAGAAAAAATCACGAAATGTCAATAATTATTACTAAAGTCCATGAAATGCTACGATAGAATTGACCAAAATGAAATATGACAAAATATCTTACTTGTTAACAAAATACTTTTAAAGTTCACAATATGCCCTAAATGTTAAACAATTCACCAAAATTCACAAAAAAAATACTAAAAAATAAAACATATAAAAATTAAAAAAATGAAAAAAAAAAAATATATAATTTTTAAAAAAAATTTTTAGATTTCTTTTTTAAATTATTCCGTATCATAAAAAAAATATAGAATTTGAACAATAATTTATATCAATCTTTCTACTAATTGATACCAATTATGTACCATAAATTTTTAAATATTTTTCTATCAATTTAAATTATTTAATTTTAGAAATATTTTTAAAATATGATATTCTAATTAATATAACTTTATATGAATAATTTTGGTAAATAACAAAAGTATTATATCATAAAGTTACTATTGTAGAATATAAATTTTAAAATATTTTTCAATATTAGTTTATAATATAATTAAATTTACTTTGAATAAACAATTCAAATTGGTAGAAAAAAAAAGATCATTCACAAATGAATGATACAAATTATGGTATTTAATTGATAAAATTAGTAGGAATATTAGTATAAACTATTTTTTCAAAACTTTATACTCTTTTTTATGGTATTGAATAATTTAAAAAGATCTCAAAAATATTTACTATTTTTAATTGTTAAGATATTTTTTAAAAAAATTTAAGTTTTTTCAATTTTTAAAATTATATATATTTATATTTTTAAAGTATTTTAAATTTTTGTAAATTTTTAACACTCATATTTGTGAACTTTAAAAGTATTTTGTTAATTAGTGGGAATATTTTTACTCCCTCCGTCCCACTTGTTTTTTTATCCAAAGGCAATGAATTACTTAATCATTAAACTAAGTGAGAGGAGATCTCTCAGCTATAAGTATGTTTACACATTCAGAAGGGGGGATAGGTGTAGTAATAACTGCTGTTATCATGAGCAATTTTTGCTAGTTTATCAACTAGCAGATTCTGACTACGGCTGATCTTTCGCAAGTGTAAACTATTGACCTGGTTCATTAGTTCCCAACAGGTGCTTGTGATGCTCTCAACTAAAGGGTTCATGGAGGTATTTCTAAGCAGTTTGTACGCCTCTTCAGAGTCTGTCTCTATAATCAGCTGCTGAATGTTCACCGAAAGTAGCGACTTCAGGCCATCTAGAATACCCACAGCCTGGCTTCTAGCACAGTCGAGTCACTAAGTTGTTTTGTAGTCCCAAACACCCAATTTCCTTCATGATCTCTATAGACGCTTGCAGCTGAAGCTAGACCTGTTGGGAGCCTTGAAGCATTTGCATTAATTTTGCACCAGTTTGCTTGCGGGACCTCCCAAATTTGGTTAGGAAGATTGCTCCTCTTCCGTGTTGCAACTTTCCCCAGCTTCTATGAGATCTACAACCAGTTTTTCAGCCTGTGCCAAATTAAATCAGTGGGCATTAGTGTTTCATTTAAATTATCATGAAATTTGACATTTTGCAAATACCAAAGAGTATGGCAAATAATAGCAAAGACTTGAGACCATTCGATTCCCTCCATGTGGGGAATTCTCTTTTCACATTTCAAATTCAGTTTTAGCCATGAGTGGAAAGAGCAATCAGCTGGAAACAAAGAGATATTTGCTTTATCACACAATTTCCTCCAATATCAGTAGCCACTCTACAAATCCTGATTACATGTTCTGTATTGTGAGAAATGAACCACAAACAAGTTTTAATCTTTTCAGGAACATGGAGGGACCAGATCAAGTTCCAGATTTCATCAGGTTGCCCATTGTAAGTCATTAGTTTGTACGCTTGAGTTTCCATCTTTACTTCCTTCCCACACGATTTTGTCATTCTTTTCTTCTGATTTAATTAATTTTCTAGAAAGGGTATTAAGTATCCTAGGAGGAAGGTTGTTTGATAAGAGATCAAGATTCCAACCTCTGCTTGAGGACCAAAATTGGTAGGCTTTAGTGTTTAAATCCAAGCCTGTTGTGTTGTGGGCGAGAGAAATGAGGGGTTCCTTGTAGAGCCATTTGTCTTGCCAAAAGTTAATAGATTTTCCATTTCCCAAATGCCATTTGGATCCAGATTCTATTATTTCTTTACTCTGTAGAATGTTCCTCCAAGTGGGAGATGGGCTTTTATGCTCAATTTTCTGGTATTTATTAATGAGAACTTTCCCCCAAAAGTTGATTTGGTTCTGAATTAACCTCCAGCTGATCTTTGCAAAACAAGCTTTGTTCATACATGCTAGGTCTCTCAGACCCAGGCCACCCCTAGACTTAGGTTTACAGATTATGGACCAGGCTACAGTGTGAAGTTTCCTTTCCTCTCCTGAGTGACTGTAACGCCCCTATTTAGCATAAATGCAGTGGAAAATAAAATACTAAGGCGATTACAGACCATCGGGTTCCAAACACCCGGCACCAAACCTCACCAATTACAGCTTATAAATTACAAGTGTTACGGTCTGAACTTGAGAAACATAATATAAACATAACAATAACAAAACAACAGCTCTCCAAAATTCCTAATTCTCATCCCAATCACTCATACTCTTTGTGGCCACCTGTATAACAATTTGTACCTGCAAGATGAAACCAAGCAGCCCATCAGAGTGTAGTTACGCTCTGAACCTGAGAAACAAGCCGAGTGAAATACTTAGAATATAGGTACACTTAAAACTGGGGAATTGGGGTAGAATTGGGAAGTGAGGATTCCAGTAAGGCACGACACCTAACCCTTCTTGGATTAGTGAATGATTCCCTTATACACTTTTTGTATGAATGTATGTCGAGAATGGTGTGTTGTCATACCGTTTGAACATGAAACTACAGTAAAAATATAAGTTTGGAACATAAGCTATTGGGCATGATAAGACTTTGGTTGGGATAAATCATACTTATGAAGAATACATGACTAAGAATACAATTCTTCAAAAGCTAGTACACATGTTCCTAGAATTTAAAGAATACTTTTGGTTGAAATAATATACAAATAGAGCTTAGAATAACTAAGTTAGTATTGATATTATGTGATAAGTACTTCAATTCCTTTAAAGTTTGAAAATAACCTCAAGAACTACTTGGTACAAATTGGTGCCTAAAGATAATGTTTAGGATAAATCCTAAGTCTAAAAATTAATAAACTAACAAGAACTAGTAGCATATTAGAAAAGATCAACATCCAAACCTGTAAACCAGACTAAAACTCTATGTTAACTTTAGAAAGAAATACCTAAACCTAACACTCTACGGGAAGTGCCTGATGCGACGAACTCCTAGGCTGAAAGTAGTGGGGGCACACCCACTTCTGGAAGTCTAGGGGCTAGACAAGCCTTGTCATCTAACTGGAAATAATTTTCTATGGAAGTGATGGAATGTGTTGAACTTGAGGGGGATTGGTGGTAAGACATTACCACCATGAAAACTTGAGCCAGGCATATCTCATTACTAGCCACGGTGGGCAATTCAAAACTTATAGCTCAAGATCCAGTACTAAATTCATACATGTAAAGAGTTTATTGAGTTAAATCCTTGGGGAAAAAAATACTTACATATGGAGTGAAAACGCAAGAGTAATGATGTTGAAACTTGGGTCCAGGTTGATTTCTTTTGACACATAACGTTATGAGAAGCCTGGAATAACCTTACAACAACAATATGAATGTTGGATGAAGTGGTAGAACATACCGATATATGGAGGAAAGAGATCTAAATTTGGTTACTGCAAGGTAGAACATCTACCCTTGTTGAATATAAAAACCATTAAAAGAAGTTACTTAAAGACTGAGTGAAGAAAAGAATAATACTAAACTAAATCATTGATTCTTAAATACTTAGAATATTGAGCATCTAGTGAAAATTGAGAGTTACTTAAAGATTAGAATTCTCATGTTTATTTGAAGTTTAACATTATACCTATATAAAATTTTAGAAGTCACACTAAGAGTGATATCAAAGAAAAGCCACCATTATCTAAGAGAGTACTAAGATTTAAGAGTAAATTACTCTGAACCCCCATGAGGATTTAAGATATTACAGTTAACCCCTTGTGTTTATCATAATTATTGGTAACCACCTTGAGGTTAAGGTATCTTTGGCTACGAGTCCCCGAACTATAACTCTGTTATCAGAAAGTTAACTATATTTTGACCTATCAACTTAATCACATTAATAATGTCAGGCTGGACAAAAAATAATACTTAATCAGCATTGTTATTTTCCTATAAATGTCAACCCTGCCTCGAAATGCAGCTAAAGTGGGATGAGAGAGAGTTAGACGATGTTGATTAAGTAGTTTTGTTGTCCAACCCAGCATTATTAATGTGATTAAGTTGATAGATCAACACCGTAGTTAACTTTTTAATAACAGAGTTATAGTTCGGGGCTCGTAGTCAAAGATACCTTAACCATGAGGTGGTTACCAATAATTATGATAATCACAAGGGGGTTAACTGTAATATCCCAAATCCCAAGGGGTCTGAGTAATTTACTCAAGATTTAATGATCAGGAGAGATACTTACACAGAACAAACCTTAAGAAAAATAATTATCAAAAGTGAGTGAGTTTTCACTAGACTAATTCATTTGACTTAAAAAAGTATATATAGAGAGTTCCTACCTTAAAATCAATTTTAAGATAAAGAAATCAGATTTTGGAGCTACATTTTGATTGATAAGAACTTTCTAAAACTCTGCCCTGTGTGAATTATATAATATATAATAAGTGAATTTTATGAAGTAATACTTAATGACCGTCTAAAATACTATGGTTTATTAAAAAAAAGAAACAATTTAAAACTGGAAAAGTCACAGAAATAATATTTTTATATAAAGGAATCTCATGAACTAACATAAAAAGTATATAATGTAATTTTTAACGAATGGTTGGCTAATAAACCTTTGAATACAATTTTGAAGATTTCTACTTATTAATGATCTGGAATATTATTTTAAATTACTCAAATATGTTACATCTGATTTATAGCTTGATTAATTTATTGATATGTTAAAATAACATAATTGCATATTTACGTACCTTAGGTTATAAATTCGGTACAAGGTTTCATGAAAATTTAATTGCATTGAAAAAAAACAATTTATACGGTATGATACTATTTAAATAAGTTCATGAATTTTCAAGCCATGACAACTAAGAGACATTAGGTTATAAAATGCTTCTAGAGATAGCATTTGAATAATTACATTACATTATAATGGAATTTTTCTTTTATGAATAATACTTTCCAAATCACATAATTTAAGATTTTATACGTATTACATTCAATACCTAAATGAATAAAAAGTGAACTAAAATGTTAGTATTTTGGTAATATATAATACCTAACGTTCCTTTCTTCTTTTTTTTAAACTTAACCTACTATGAATGATGAACTCTAACTTTTTTTGCCAATGAACCGTAAGAGAGGCAAAGTGAGTTAGGAAAAAGTGTTAGGAACACTAAAGATTTAAATACAATCAAGCCAGAATAACAACAATGATATTGTGCATCAGATAATGAACCAAAAGTAACATTCAAACTTCACTTAATGCCTCAATCAAGATTATGAGTAACAAACAGTAAACCTTAATGATAGTGCTAAACCTAAAAGTTTTTGTTCACAAAACTAAAAGATTGAAATAAATGTTATATTAATTCTCTACTCAATTAACCCTAAAGTATATTACAAAAGTAACCCACTAAATTTTGGATTAGGTTAGACCATGTGCAGATAATGAACTGCATCCTTGAAGGAAATCTCCATATGAGATGTGAAATGTTTTTGCCCCTTAAAAGTGAGTTTAAATTCCACTTCATTATTATGGGACGGGTATGGGTCGTACCCTATTTTTAAGGGGGGTGGGTGACGACCCCCCATAAAAAGCATATAACACAAAATGAACATATAATGGACATATCATTCGTACCAATCATAAATGAACAGATAAGAATCATAACATAAAATTTTATAACAACCAAGAAAATACTAATACATACAATAAGGAGATACAGATATATACGATCATATATAAAATCAATAGTGCAATAAAATTTACATCAAAGCTTGATAATAAGGTGTTAAATTCTTGAATGTGGTGGTTTTTGAAATAACATCAAGTAATTAAAGAAACAGAGACTAAATGTATGGAAGTCTAGTATGGTCCATGCATATTGTAGTGATTGGTTTTGAAATAACCTTGTTGGACAATTTATTCTGAGTGATTTCTGTCATTTACCTCTTGCATCAACTGGTGCTAATTATGAGATATTTTGGTTTGGTTTATGGTTGACCTTGAGTGGAATGAATCCTTATTTAAGGATGGGGAATGAGGAAATGGAAATTGTGGTTTGGAATTTTTATAGGATGAATACCCTTGAGGTTTGATATACATTTTAGAGCTTGTAATACAACTGATGTTTAGTTTACCCGCACACCTGAAGGGGTGTGAGTAGTAGGTACATACTCTTAAACTGCGGGACGAAGTTTTCTTTTAGGGGGGGGGGGGGTAGTGCATAATCGTTCTTCGTCACTCATCCAGATTATGCCCTGTTGTTTGTTAGTAGGATGATGGAGAGGATTATGTACTTGGTTTACAAATAGTGTGACTCTCGACTTCTAATCTATAAATATCTTGGAATTCTTACCAGTACACCCGAAACGGTGTGAGTAACTATTAGATGATTTTAAACTTCAAGATGAAGTTTTCTTTTAAGGGGGTATACTGAAATACCGATTAATTTAGGGGATTTCTTTTTAAATCCTAATATACAATTAAAACTAAATTATTATATGGTATTATGAATTTAATAATAAGATTTATGAGTCAATAAAACTTGGAAAATTTTTTAGACACTCCATTATATTATAAAAGATTTTAGAAATATTTGGAGCATTGATTTGAATCATAAAGTCAATATAAAATCATAGAACCTTAAAGCTTTTTAAGCCTTTCTAGGGTTGACTTTTTCAGAAGGGTCAAACCAGCCCATGAAACTTATATCAATAAAAAGATTATAAAACCAAGAAGATTGATAATAAGAACGTTGAAATGGATCATTCTAGCCAAAGTTATGATATAATGAAGTTTAGAGCCAAATTTGAAGGATGGTGACGTGGCTAGGGTTTCCCTGACTCAGCCACGCACCTTGCCACGTCAGCCTCGCCAGAATTCCCTAAAATTCGGCTAAGTCTTTCTAGCAACCTTCAGAACATTACCCTAACTTGTGACATCGATATCTCAGCCGTCTCTGAGTATTTTTGAATTCCGTCTTCTTCATTCTTTTCTCCTACAAACCCTCTTTCTAACCATTACTCATACTCAACCTAATTCCTTCTATATCCACCGAAAATTTGATCTGAAGTTGCCTCCCCGAGAATCTACAACCTATTTCTCAGAAATTGGATTGATCTGGTAACTTCGTCTTATTGTATCTCCTTCCTCTGTCAATGAAAATTCTCGTTCTATAGCTCATTTTGTAGATCTTTAATCCCTCTATAACTTTCATGTTTACCCAAGGCTGATCCTCAATCTTGTGGAGATAGAACGTCTAAAGTTCCCGATTCGTCATGCACATAAAATAATAACTTTTCCCGAAGCGCTTTCTGATCCTTCCTGTACTTCCTAGTCCCTTGGTTTTGAATAGATCCGTTCGGTAAATATTTTCAGGTCCCGGGCACACCCACCTTTGTATATCCAATACATACAAAAACATTTCCAGACCTGGGCTGAAAATATTGTCCGGGCAAGAGGCACGTCGGGCGCTGCCGCACAAGCTGTCTGTCCTTAAAGAACATCTCAAATCTCTTTTGCTGTTTCTCACTCTTTGTTCTCCCGGTATATTAGCGTCGTTAATTTGGAAATGAAAGTTCCATACTTTCATCTTGAGGTCGTGAATTTTTGTTGCTGATGCTTCCACTGTTGTATGTGATCTGTTAACATATACACCTAAGTTATATGCATATGCGTTCCTATGTTATATGCATAGTGTTACCCTCAAGTTGACTGTTACCCTCTGTTACACATTAGTCTCAGTTAGTAAGGGGATAGGAGTTGTTTACATAGTCAGTATATTTAATAGGTTGTATCACCTTGTAAAGAGTAAGAGACTTGTACTACTTGTAATCATTACAGAACATAAACGCATTCTCTATAATCACCCAAGGTTATTCAAACTCCCTTGTTAGTAGCGAGTTTCTGGAAAAGCCAAATCCCTAAATCAAAATGGTATCAGAGCGGTAAGATCCATCGCTGCCCTTTCCGTTCCAAGATCATCCGACTGAATCGTAATGGGGGCAAAGAAAAGGATGGGTCGAACGCAGGAGAAAAGGCAACGGCGAATGACAGCAACAACCCCTTTTTCTTGAGTTCGAACGACAATCCCGGAATGATTCTAGGGTATACCTTTTTAACCTGCCGGGGGAGAGCTTCGGCGGATGGAAGCAAAAATTAATGGTGGCTCTGAAGGCAAAGAATAAATACGCCTTCATCGATGAAACTGTGGAGAAACCGAGTCGCCAAGATCCGAAGTATCAAAGCTGGGAGAGATGTAACAGCATGATTATATCTTGGCTATCCAGTGCTTGAGCAAAGAAATTGTGAAACCATCATATACTTCACCAGTGCTGCTGATGCGTGGAAATCCCTTTGCTCCAGATACACGCAAGCAAATGTCGCTCAAATTTACTCGCTGAAGAAAGAAATCAGCAAGACGGGGCAAGGGAAGGACACGTGTCGTATTACTTTACCAAAATGAAAAGGCTCTGGGATGAACTAGATGCTCTGGAAGAGAGACCGCCGTGTTCCTGCAATGCGAATAAAGCATATAAAGATCTACATCAGAAGGAGAAGCTAATGCAATTTCTTATGGCCCTGAACGATGATTATTCAAACGTTACGACCAATATCTTGTTAAAGGACCCCCTTCCCACCATAGAAGAAGCATTCTCTATGGTTTGTCAGGAAGAAAAGAAAGACTATTATCATCAAAGAATGGAGGAATCAATCAAGAATCTCTGGTGTTAAGTGCTAGGCGAGAGCCAATAAGGAGTGGGAACCAACAGACAGGATTTAAAGGGCGATGAAGGACCAGAACAAACGAACCTGCAATGTACAAAGTGCCAGAAGCGAGGACACAATAGAGAGATGTGTTTCGAACTGGTAGGCTCCCCAGAATGGTGGAAAAAGAAGACTAACACAGTCGCCAACACTGCCATGTTCGACACAAATTTGGATGAAAGAAGGTTGGCGAATTCGGGCTTCTCCATAGAGGAAGTAGGGCAACTAAAGGCGCTTCTACAAAGGGTCAGACTGCTCAAGAAAGAAAAGAGGAATTTTGCAGCTTCGCATGTAACTCGAAACCCTATTTTTCTGCCTCTGCTCTGTTTACTTAACCAGTCAATCTGAAATCGATGATAAAAATACTTGGATCATCGATTCTGGCGCATCTGAGCACATGTGCGGGTATGAAAATATGTTCACCAACTTGCAAAACCTTAAAGAACCCCGTAGAATACTGATGCCAAATGGGCATACTCAGACAGTAAAGAAATCTGGAAAAATTAGACTAGGAAAAACTTCTTGCTGGAAAATGTTATTCTTGTTGATTGCTTTAAAATTAATCTGATATCTGTTAAGGGTCTTGTGAAACAACTTGGACAGTCTATTACATTCCATGAATCCTTCTGTTCTTTGCAAGACCATGACAATCAAGACAAATTGACCATTGGAAATTCTATGAATGGCCTGTATACTGCAGAATGATAGCTTAGATAAGGTCCTTCCTTGTTATAATGTTGTTAGAAGAAATTCTGTTTGCTCCAGTTCAACTCTAAGAAATAATGATTCTGTTTTGTGGCATTATAGACTTGGACACGTTTCGTACAACAAACTGTATACTCTAGGATGATGAAAGAAACACAATTGAATGATAATATTGCTTGTGATGTTTGTCATCGTGTAAGAGCAGTTAGAAACCATTTACTGATTCTGTTATCAAAACTAATAAATGTTTTGAGCTTCTGCATATCGATACTTGGGGACCTTTTAAGGTTCCAACCTATGATAAATAGTTATTTTCTAACTCTTGTTGATGACTACAACAGATGTACTTGGGTACATTTATTAAAGAACAAATCAGAAGCTTTTTACATCACATGTTTCATCAAACTTATAGAAAGACAGTTCAATACCAAAGTAAAAAAGGTGAGGAGCGACAATGCTTTTGAATTAGGAAGCAGTAATGAGGGAACTAAATATTTCAGAGAGAATGGTATTATACACCAAACTACATGTGCACACTCCCCGCAACAAAATGGCGTTGTGGAGAGAAAACAAAAGTACCTCTTAGAAACAGCTAGGGCCCTTTACTTCCAATCCAACTTAACTCTATAATTTTGGGGTGAGTGCATAAAATATGCCACATTTCTAATAAATAGACTTCCTTCCAAAGCTATAAATGGAAAAACTCCCTATGAAGTTCTTTATGGAGATAAACCAGATTTTAATTCACTAAGAACCTTCGGATGTCTATGCTATAGAACTCACACAGAAAAAGGAAGAGGGAAGTTTGATTCTAGGGGACAACCTGTGTTTACTTAGGAACAGATAACAAGAAGGGTTACAAAGTGTTAGACCTAGAATCTAAGAGTGTTATCATCAGTAGAGACCTTACTTTCTATGAAAAAGATTTTCCCCTAAGAGCAGAAAGCAAAACAATAGAAAACAGAATCTCATATCAATCTGAATTGGAACAGATAAATGAACAGATTAGTGAGAGTGAACATGATCTAATAGAAGAAAACAGTAAAGATAATTCTGACCACACAGAATCCCCTGATGCATCCCAGACAGAAACTACTACAGAACCACCTAGAAATGAAAGTCAAAATCTGAGAAGATCCAATAGAGAAAGACATGCCACAGAATACCTAAATGAATATTTCCTAGGTGAGGTTCAGATCCCTGAAGGAGATCTTTTCACAGAGATTCTCCAAGAGAGAATAAGAAACACAGAAAACAGAGAGAATTGTTTACCTGAGCTCCTAACAGACATCAAACCAGATCAAACATCTCATACTGAATACCTGAGTCCCAGATATGTCTCTTTTGTTTTAATTCCCAAAGCCTTAGCGAACCAAAGTCCTACAGAACAGCTGTTCAAAAATCTGAATGGCGTCAGGCAATAAAAACAGAACTGCAAGCGCTTCATAACAACAAAACTTGGAGTATTGTAGACACACCAAAAGGGAAACATGTAGTAGGATGTAAGTGGGTGTTCATGCTTAATGCAGACGTTAAAATCTGAGTGGTTAAACTGGTGTAAAATTAAAAGAAAAGAAATTAAAACTCAAAATAAACGTCGGGCTGCAAATAAATCCCGGTCGCAGTAGTATAGTGAAAATGTAAGCAACCGGATGTCGAACCGTGGGACTAATATATAAATTATAGTACCTAAGCGTGTCACAGGAGGGGGTGGATTATTGACTTGTAAAATAAATAAAAGAAAGAATAAAATAAACTAAGTTGACAGATAAATAAAATGGAACTCTGGGTCAGGTTAATATAATCTGCATAATTAAGCTATCTCTACTGGTTTAATAATTTGGCAAGGTTTCTGCAATTTTCTTAAGGACTAAGTCATAGCCTCATAAGAACTCGTTCACCTGTAATGCAAGGTTCTAATCAAGGTTCAAGCAAAAGCCTGTGAACGGCAGAGGAGTATTGAGGAATTACATTTGCAACTGAATACTAACTTATTAATCATAACAAGTTTCCTCCAGTTTTACGCCTTAATTAACCTATCTATTTATCACCTGGTCTGATCAAATAGACTTAGTAGAGCAATTTAATAAATTCGCGAGATCTATTAAAAAGGTGCGTGATAACCTTTAAGCGTAACAAACTGTATAAATAAAACCAGTAAAAATATAGGATAATTAATACAAACATATAATAACCATTCCCAGAGCGTACGTAAACTAGCCTAACATATTAAATAGAATAACAGAAACAAGAATGATAGAAATCATCCGTAATCACTCCGTCTCGCTCTGCTATTTTGTATACGTAGGCTAGAGGTGGATTTTGTGGAATGAAGAGAAAATAAAATGGAGAAGGCGGAAGGAGAGAAATGAGATGGTGTGTGGTTTGTGGTCGTGGATCGATTGGTGAATTCGTGAGTGATTTATTTGAGTGAAGCTCGTGGGTTTATATAGACAAAGAAAGAAGAAAGCAGAGAAGATAGACAGACGCGTGAGGCGGTGGAAATGATTGAGCTCATTAATTGCTTCATTGATTGCGCAGGGGACAGAGCTCACGCGTGAATTAAGGTAGGCGCAGACAGTGGACGAGTGGGCGAGTTGAAGACAGTCGGTGAAGGTAAGTTGCAGACGACGACGGGCGAAAAGAAACTGGTCGCGAGGCACAACCGCCTCCTTGACCGCCTCCTTGACCGCCAGCTAGTGGGCGGTGCCCACACTCGAGTCCGCCTCCTTAACCGCCAGCTAGTGGGCGGTCTTCCTAGCCTAGTCCACCTCCTTAACCGCCCATTAAGAGGCGGTTGCCTCAGCCTTGTCCGCCCGGCGGTTGCCCGTGTGACGTCCGCCACTTAGGGGGCGGTTGCACCAGTCCACCGCGTGACTCTCGCGTGACTCTGTTTGACCGGCTCTACATTCTTCGTTATAAGTCCGTTTTCTGAGCCGTTTGCGTCTATGCGTTTGTCTCTTTATCTACTTTACTCCCAGCTTGGTTTTCCTCATGTTTGAACAATAAATTTGTGAGATAAACAATAAAACATAAACTAGAGGAAAATTAACCGAAGTGGAGAAATGAGCAAGAAAAGTGCTAATATAAAATATGAATACACCTATAAATCATGCTCATTTGGACACTCGTCACTTAAGTTAAAAGCAGATGGAACATTAGAAAGATATAAAAGCTCGCCTAGTAGCTAAGGGATACAATCAGAAATATGGAGAAGACTACTGGGAAACATTTTCACCTGTTATTAAGATGACTACAGTGAGAATGTTAGTTACAGTTGCAGTCAAAAAGGGCGGAAGATGCATCAACTAGACATCAACAACACTTTTTTACATGGAGACCTACATGAAGAGGTATACATGGAGGTTCCTGATGGTATGAAGGAGCTATACAGAAACAAGGTGTGCAGATTGCACAAGTCCATCTATGGACCGAAACAATCATCAAGAACATGGTATGAAAAGCTAAGTAATTTCCTTCATTGTTATGGTTATGCACAATAAACAAATGACTACACATTATACATCAAATATAATGGTCTGTCAAGAAATTTTTTATGCATATATGTCGATGATATGATAGCAACAGGGAATGACCAAGCAGAGATAGAGAGAATAAAGCAAGCCCTGATGCAGAATTCAAGATAAAAGATTTTGGAAGGCTTAACTAACTACTTCCTAGGGATGGAATTCATGTACACCAAAAGGAGTAATACTCCACCAAGGTAAGTATGCCAAAGACATCATAGATGAGTATTTGACTACTAACACACCTCCTGTTTCTGTTCCACTACCAACAGGAACAAAACTTGAGAAAGTAGATGGACAGCTACTTGAAGATCCTACCACCTACTGAAGACTAGTTGGGAGAGTGAATTTTCTGGTGAATACCAGACCAGATTTGGCCTATTCTATCCAACATCTGAGCCAATTTCTGAACCAACCTAAGATGGAGCACTACAAGGCAGCTATACACCTTTTGCGCTACATCAAAGGAACCCTCAGCCAGGGAATACTCTTCAACACAGCACCAAATCTCCAGCTCACTGCCTACTGTGATGTAGACTGGGATAACTGCTCACTCACAAGACGGTCAGTGAGCGAATATATCATACTACTAGGAGGTGTCCCATTCAGCTGGAAATCAAAGAAACAACAAACTGTTTCTCTGTCCACAGTTGAGTCCGTATATAGATCAGTCAGACAGGTAACAATAGAATTGACATGGATATCAAGACTTGCTCAAGAACTTGGAATCACCGAGTCACACCCATTCAAGTCAGCTGCGACAATAAGGCCGCAATATTCATAGCAAAACCCCGTATTTCACGAGAGGACCAAACACGTCGATTTGGACTGTCACCTAGTAAGGGAAAAGATAAAGGAGGGACTCATCAGCCATCAGTACATATCAGGAAGCACCAGATCACAGACATCCTTACAAAACAAGTGACAAGAAAAGATTACAAGGACTTCTTGCAACAAATGGAACAAGCTCCTAACTAACAGTTTCAAGACCGAAGCCCAATTACTTTCTTAGCCTTGGTCTTGAGGGGGACTGTTAACATATACACCTATGTTATATGCATATGTGTTCCTATGTTATATGCATATGCTTTACCCTCAAGTTGACCGTTACCCTCTGTTACACATTAGTCTCAGTTAGTAAGGGGATATGAGTTGTTTACATAGTCTATTAGGAATAAACATAGGGTATCTAATACGTTCTGTATGGTTTATTACTTGTACTCCCGGTAGCCCATATATATCTCTTGTACAGAGTATATAATACATAGCGTTACTCTCTGTACTGATATGAAAACATATATTCACTATTTTCTGTGATTAATAAAACATTCTCCTCTCCACAAAGTTAGACCAAGATAAGCAATGGCAGATGAGCGCATCGACGAGCATGAAACAGATCAAGAAGAGGTACATCACGGGAAACAGGAATCGAACCTCCAAGAAACTCCTTCGAGCCAAGATTTCAACGACCCGCTGTATTTACATCCCTCCGATCAGCCTTCTCTATCTTTCGGAACAAATTTCAAAGGAAAAAGAGGATTTGACCAATGGAAAAGGGCTGCTGCCATAGTTCTCAAGGCCAAGAACAAATTCGGCCTTGTAAGTGGTTGCGTCGAAGAACCCGAAATAGCCTCAGAGAGATACCCCATGTGGGAACGATGCAACCATACAGTGATGAGTTGGATTCTAAATTCACTCGACAAAGAACATGCGGACAGTGTCATCTACTGCAAAACGGCGCAGCGAATGTGGAGCACCCTTTGCAAGAGATTCGATGTGAAGAGTGGACCAGACATCTATTCGATACAGAAGGAAATCAATTCTCTCCGGCAACGAGAAGACTCAGTAAGTTCCTATTTTACAAAATTGACCAACCTGTGGGATCGACTGGATGCAAACAGACCAAACCTTAAATGTCAATGTGGGTGTACCTGCGGTGCGGCGAAAACAGTTGAAGAAAACCTAAACCTAGATCATCTCATCAAGTTTCTTGATGGTCTTAACGACAGTTTCCAAACCGCAAAGGACACGATTCTACTCATGAATCCGCTTCCTGACGTCAACCAGGTATATGCACTCATCTCACAAAGCGAGAAACAGAAGGATCTTTCTGAGTATAAGTCCACCGAGGTTGGAGATTCTGTCGCACTTATCAGTAAGACCTCCCCGAATGAGAAGAAACCCAGCGGAAAAATTTCCAATTCGAAAAGAGCTTCCGCGACCAGCAGCGGCGAAAAAAGAAACCCAATCAAGTGCACAAACTGCGCTAAGCTTGGCCATTCCCGCTCTGAATGCTGGTGGTTGGTGGGTTTCCCTGGGCAAGATGGAAACCATCCCGTTTCAACCCAGTCGCAGAACCAACAGCGACCTCAACATAGAGTTGCAGGACCAATACTCCAACAATAATTCAAGGTGAATCAGTCTTCCCCGGTCTCTGGTTTTACAAATGAACAGTTAGCAAAGTATTTCGAACAAAGGACCGCGTTTAACAAGAACACACCTGATAAAGATTTTGGATCCTTTTCTGGTAAGTCTCCTGCCAACTGCTCTCTTCAATTGCAAATAGTTGACCATCTCTTTGCTAATGATCTGAACGATTCATGGATAATTGATTCTGGTGCTTCTGATTATGTTACTGGTAATAGATCCTTGATTGTTGATATGCGACATGCTTTGGTTGATAAAAATGTTGTTTTACCTGACAGCCAGAAAAAGACAGTCTGTAATACTGGTTCTGTAAAAATCTGTGATGAGCTGACTCTGCCTGATGTGTTGTTTGTTGAAACATTCATGTTCAACCTTGTTTCTGTCAGTAAATTAAGCCAGCAACTGAATATGGTCATAATTTTTACCGATAATTATTGCATTATGCAGGATAAATACACTCAAACTGAAGCCAAGATAGGAACACAGTGCTATGGTTTATACTTCTTGGATGTTATAGTTTTAGGATCTTTTCTTCGAGCAATACAATCCCCTCTTTCTACCATTTTAGCTTCTAGACAGAATAGTAATGACAACAATGTAATGAAAGAATTCTTACTTTGGCATAGTAAACTTGGCCATATCCCTCCTAGAAAACTTTCGAGAATAAATCTTGGGAAAAAATTCCCACATTTGTATGTTATCCCATGTTCTGTCTGTTACAAAGCTAAAGGAAAAAAAATACAATTTCCTGTTTCTGAAACCAAGAGTGTCTCTCCTTTCCACATGGTTCATGTGGACATCTGTGGTCCCATGAGGGTTCAAACACAATAAGAATATAAATATTTTATTACCTTTGTGGACGATTTCAGTAGATCAACATGGATTAGGTTACTGAAATACAAATCAGAAGGGATGAGTGTAATCAAAGACTTTGTTCTCTTAATAGAAAAACAATTCAATCAGCAGATACATATAATTAGAACTGATAACGCTAAGGAACTAGGTTCTTCTCAGGAAGGAATCGAATTCTTTAGAAAAACCGGTATCATACACCAAACCAGCTGCTCTCACACACCCCAACAAAACGGGGTGGTCGAGAGAAAACAAGGTTATCTGATGCAGATCACTAGATCTTTTCTTTTCCAGTCGGGTTTACCATATGAGTTTTGAGGTCATTCTCTTGAGCATGCTGTTTACATTAGTAACAGAATACCAACTAAAGCCGTAGGACATATTTCCCCCTATGAGAAACTTTACGGCTACCCTCCTAATTATAATCAAATCAGGAACTTTGGTTGCCTATGTTTTGTTACAAATATCCAACCTAACAGGAGCACACTAGAACCACGATCAACCCCATCCATTTATTTAGGAGATGCCAAAATACAAAGGGATACAAAGTCCTTAATATAGAAACAGGAGAAATTAATGTCAGCCGAGATGTGGTGTTTTTTGAGAGCATTTATCCCATCAGAGACAAAAATTGGACTGATATTTGGCATGATAGGCCCTCTGAAATCCCTTCGATCACACCAGAGAAGAACCACCTCTAGAAGTAGGTATTTCAACATACTTTACTCCTCCATCTCTCAAAACTCATCAGCATCAGAAACACAATGTCCCACATAAACAAAGTCTTCCCAGTAATACCACTACATCTCATCTCTTCACTGATCACACAGAAGCTAACAAACTAAGCATCACAGATAACACCATTGTGTCTGATGATTACACTGATGATACACAACCCATCTCTGATTGTTGCACTGATAACTCACAATTCATTTCTGAGGATTATACTGATACCACACAATTCATTCCTGCATCTGATTCTTCTACTGAGGGTATTGGTCATGATACAGCTGCTTTCAGTGAAGAACATGACCAGACCAACTCACCCACAACTTCTCACACCTTACGCAGATCTACCAGGTCACACATGACACCAGAAAAATACAAAGACTATGTTTGCTCAGTCCAAAATAAACAAGACTGTTTTCCTAATATCCTAACAACTCGGCTGTATAATCAACAAAACTCTAGTCATTCCTTTAACACTCTCTCTGTGGATACTCTAGCTAATATCATCCCAAAACAAAATATCACCCTCTCTACTACCTTCACACATTTTTATGACAACCTTCTTTTCTTAAAGAACCTGAAACGTACCACAAAGCCAGCAAGGACCCTAGGTGGGTTGATGCTATGTCAAAGGAATTTCAGGCCTTAAAGGAAAACCAAACATGGAGTATAGTATACCTTCCTAAAGGAAAGAAGCCAATATCTTTCAAATGGGTTTATAAAACAAAGCTTAAACCTGATGGCAGTCTTGAAAGATTCAAAGCTAGACTAGTGGTCAAGGCTCACACAAAAATATGGCCTCGATTATGAGGAAACTTTTTCACCGGTGGTTAAATTCACTACCATCCGTGCACTAGTTATTCTTTCAGTAAAAAGAGGATGGGCCATTGACCAGCTAGATGTAAACAACACATTCCTTCACGGGGATTAAAGGAAGATGTATACATGCAAATACCGCAAGGTTTAAGAGTTGAAGGGAAAAATAAAGCTTGTAAGTTAAACAAATCTCTCTATGGCCTTAAGCAGGCCTCGAGACAATGGTATAACAAATTAGCCACCTTCCTCCAAAACTTAGGATACAAACAATAGAAAATGAATATTCTCTTTTTTCAAAGAAACGTTCTGAAAAATCAACCTTTCTGGTCATTTATGTCGATGATATTGTATTATTACCGGCAATGATAAAGTGGAAATTCGAAATCTGAAACAGCAATTGCATGATCAATTTAGAATAAAGGATTTAGGTAGGCTTCATTACTTTCTTGGCATTGAATTCATTGAGACAAATGATAGACTAATCATGTCACAGAGGAAGTATGCTTCCCAAAATTCTATTAGACTATAACATGTAGGATTGTCGGTCAGCAGTCTCACCATTACAGTTACATCAGAAACTGTACAAAGACAGCAGAGAGATACTCGAAGATCCAACAGTGTACAGGCGGCTCATAGTGAAGTTGAATTTCCTAACTACTACCCGTCCTGATCTATCTTTTACAGTATAACATTTGAGTCAGTTTTTACAATCACCCACCAGTGCACACCTCACTGCTGCATACCATACACATGCATACTTAAAAGGCACCTTGGGGTTTGGCCTTTCTTTTAATAAAATGCCTTCTTATAATCTGATTGCTTTTTGCAATTCTGATTGGGCTGCGTGTCCTTTAACCAGGAAATTTATTTCAGGGTACTACATCCTACTTGGAGGTTCCCCACTCAGTTGGAAATCGAAGAAACAAGCCTCGGTTGCCCTCTCCTCTGCTGAAGCGGAGTATAAATCCATGCAACAGATTACAGCCGAGCTGAGCTGGCTCACACGCCTCCTCCATGAGCTGGGAGTCTCCAACATTGAACCAGTGCCTTTAAGATGTGATAACATTTCAGCCATTCACATTGCTAAAAACCCTATCTCGCACGAAAGGACTAAACACATTGAATTGGACTGTCACTTCGTGCAAGAGTAGGTGCAAGGAGGTCTCATACAAGTGCAGTATACCCCATCTTCTAGGAAACTAGCTGATATCCTCACTAAACCATTGACAAGGAGAGCACATAGACAGCTTCTTCCTCAGCTAGGCCTCCATCCTACCTCAGAAACCAAGACGTAACGCTGCTAGCAAGCTTGCAGGGACATCTGCTCATCTCTTCCAGCAAGGATAACATCAAGACATACTGTTTGTCAACACTAAGTCTTGGGGTATTAGGAATAAAACATAGGTTATCTTATACGTTCTGTATGTTTTATTACTTGTACTCCCGGTAGCCCATATATATCTCTTGTACAAAGTATATAATACATAGCGCTACTCTCTGTACTGATATGAAAACATATTTCACTATTTTCTGTGGTTAATAAAACATTCTCCTCTCCGTTCTTCTTCCCTGCTCTTCGTTCTTCATCGCTATTGCTCGCCATGCTTTGACATAGTCAGTACATAAATAGGCTGTATCACCTTGTAAAGAGTAAGAGACTTTGTACTACTTGTAATATCATTACAGAAACATAACGCATTCTCTGTAATCATCCAAGGTTATTCAAACTCCCTTGTTAGTAGCGAGTTTCCGGAAAAGCCAAATCCCTAAATCGAAAGAATCCAGGTTGTCTAGAACTCTAGATGAACATAGATGGTAGCTTTGCACGGAGATGGAGAGTGGCTCAACTCTGCGATTGCTCTATCTTCGGCAATCAGACTATTCTCGTTTTTTGAAGCCATCGAAATATAACTCTGGTGGATTGAGAGCTCGATACGTCTACCGGTCCTGAATGTAGCGGTTAGCCCCCGGGACTGGACCTTTGTTGTCGTCCGTGTTGTACCGAAGTTCCGGAACTCGAAATCTTCCGGACTAACTTTTGTATTCCATTGCAACAGAGCATCGTGTTGTACAGAAGTTATCCATAAAACATGCCGGGGTTGCAGGTTGTTTTTCAAACATATCACGTCCTTTTTGATAGTTGAGAGTAGTGGCTGAATGAAACTGTAAAATTATTGCCTACCTGCTAAAAACGGATATAGAAGTATGGGTGCAACCAGATGATACTTTGAAATCTTTAAGATTTATTAAAAGCGGATTTTTCTAGGCACTAAAAACATGAACATAAGTGAATTGAACTTGAAGACTATAAATTTTTAACTGATCTATGACATACCAGAATATCTCATCATACGTAGCACGTGTGGCCGTACTATAAAATAAAAGATAACGATGTCAAGCTGAATCATGGGATTGTTTAATAAATCGTGATGATATTATGATAGCAAAACCGACATGGTGGTTTATTAATCTATGTAGGAGTGAACTATCCACAGCAGCGGTAACACACAACAAAATCTGAGTAAGGATGCAAGTTTAGAAGGTGTTTTTAATCGTAGTAGCTGTTGGAAAAAAACAGCCAATTTAAACAGGGCAATGCCCATGAATCGATCTACAAAAACAGTTGCTTCTAACAGATCATTAAAGTGTCTCAGATTAAGCTATTAAAACTTGTGTAACAAATGTGGAATGACGTTTAAAAGCAGGGAAGCATATCAGTAATTTTATGACATAGAGGGTTCCACTTAGTGTTTGCAAAAATGGAGAAGAGACAGGCATGTTATCACAGATATAAGATGATTTTAAGAACTTTGGACTTATCTTAGATGTTTCCTTGTAGCTTCAGTTGCATTCATAGTTTACCATCCCTCTTCATTCCTCCACCGGTGCTCCTAAAACATATGCTCGAACGCTGTTATCTGTCTCGGTTGGAGAGTATAGTTTTTGTGGGTTGGTAAATTGAGCTTGAAATAGTTGTTTGTTGCATCATCCATCCTGTCTTGAGGCCACCACAGACGTCTTCTATTCACTTGTGCCGCATTAGAGATCTTACCGGTCTACTACATATGACGGATACGTAAAGATATTATGATCCTTTTCAATTCTTTTTGTCCCCCTTCCTTTGCTGTAAAACCAGATTACTGGTAAATCTTGCTACATTTGTAGCCCCCTGATCAAAAAAAAAAAATTCTTTTTGTCCCCCTTCCAAAAGAAAATGTTCTTTAGTTTTTTCCCTGCTACACTACCAAAGGAAGATGTATAAAAAGCTGTGTAATTATCTTTACTCCCCATCTCTAGTGGTCTTGTCTGATGCCGAGGCCGGTGACCTTGATCTTCGTTTATTGACGTTAGGCTGTTTCTATATGTTCCCTAGTTCATTATTCTGTTGTGTTCAGTTCTAGTTTGGCATTCGACGTTCTCATTATCTTAGCCGGTGTCCTTGTTGTAAGGTACACTTGTTTTGATTTACTGATGCGTACTGTGGTGCTGCCGTAACATCGATGCTACCGGGCGTGAACTTGCTACCGAGCCCAAGATTTAGCTCCAGATATTGCTACCGGGCCTGAGCTTATTTTTCCTATACCGATGACATTACAGGTGGGATGAAAAACTGTTCTAGAGACTTTGATAATTTTCACCAGCGATTTCCTCTTCTCCACTGGGCATGCAGCTTCTCTGCACCCATCCGATCTCACCAACCGACAATGCTTTCTAGAACTTGGCTTCTGATTCGTAATCACAGTCAAAGTGAATTTTGTCAACCGATATCTTTCGGGCTTGAGAACTATTGTTTTCCTGGTATGCCTCCCCGGGGAGCAAGTTTTTGCTCCAACTTGCCTTGATCTGACCGGACATGATTCTCCAAGTTACTTTTCATGATATAGAACTTCTCAGACTCCCCTGCTTGTCTATGATGTTACGTCTTTGAATTGGGAATGAACTTCTCAGCTTCAGAAGCAAGGAGCGGTAGCAGGTCAATCATTGCCATAGAATTTTTAAAAAATCAACGCAGCTCCGACTTTCTTGACTGGATTATACGTAAAGATAGTAGACAAACAGAAGAAAATATTCATATAAGGTTTTACGCAACGAGTTTGATATAGCGTTTTTTTTTTAAAAAAAAATAGTACAAATTCCACCCAACACAACAACTGACCATAGCCATGGCTTAATTCTGGTTTCAAAACATCCCAGAAAGCACTCTAAGCTGGTCGTGAGTCAATCTTTTAAATGTACCGGTATAATTTTCCGCAAATGAAGCGTGAAGGAGTGGCATGAACAAACGAGAATGAAGTAGTACGACTAACTGAAGACTTACGGCTCTGGGCTGTGTTGGTCTATCACTATGGGCTACTCTGGGCATATTCTTAGTTATTAATATATTAGTCTGTAATGGGCTGTCTATATGTGTTGAGCCCAGTTATTCATTTAGTTAGTATCTGTAGCCCAAACATGTAACTGTGGTCCTGTATATATAGGACAACTTCACTGAATGAAATGCAGGAATTTTTGACACGTTTTACCCTATTTCCTCACTATATATGGTATCAGAGCAAGAATAAAAAATTCTACCCTACAGTCATGGCGGCCGTCGTCGACCCTGCCGACGAAGTCGAACCCAATATTAACAACACAAATACAAATTCATCCTCTCAAAATACAACAGTCACTCACACAACGTTTACTACTAGCACACAATCTGTTCTTTCTGCAGCAGCAAATCTGATTAAGCTGACCCAGGAGAATTTCAACATCTGGAAGACAACGATCGTTCCTTTCTTGAGAGGTAATGATTTGTTCAAATTCCTTGACAACTCCTTTCCTTGTCCTGAACAATTCAACAATGATGGAAGTGTTAGTACACGTACATAAAGTGGTAAATCAAGACCAACTTATAATGTCAGTTATAAATAATCCCTTACACAACCGGTTCTAATTTCTACTGTGGGATGTACAACATCTAAAGAACTCTGGGATTTACTTCATGCTACATATGCAATTCAATCTGCTGCACAGTTGGGTCATTTTCATCTTCAACTTGCCAGTCTCTCCAAAAAGGGTGATGAAACTATCTCAGAATATTATAACAGAGCTAGAGGTTATGTATATTCTTTAGCTGGTGCTGGACACTCAGTTACAGACATTGAGTTTCAGACTTTTCTCTTACGTGGTCTACCTGTTGAGTATAATGCTGTTTCAGCTATACTTATGAACTCTAGACAGCGTTTAGCACCTTTCGAGATATTAAGCAGTTTGTTACAGCATGGATCTATAGTCAATCAGCAAGCTCAACAACTGACAGGCACTGTTACAGCAAATTCTACTTCAGTCAATACTTCTGATAGTAACTATTCTCAAAACAGGGGTGGCTACTCTAATAGAGGAAGATCCTCTAGAGGACAAAGTAGAGGCAGAGGATGTAGAGGTGGAAATAATTCACTTATAATCCTACTTCCAATCGTGGTGCTGGAAACAGTAATGGAACAAGATACTTTACTGGTCAACCAGACAATCGACCTTCTTGCCAGATCTGTTATAAAAAGGGTCATGAAGCTAGGGACTGTTATCATCGGTTTAATCACTCTTATCAGTCCTCTCCACCTACCTATTTTGCTGCTAATGCTACCAATACAGCTTCTACCACTGATTGGTTACCCGACACTGCTGCCTCACACCATTTCACCGTAGATTTTTCCAGATTAAACATTGCTGCTTCAGTCTACACTGGTTCAGATTCTATTGTCCTTGGTGATGGAAGTTCCTTACCTATCTCTCATCAGGGTAGGGGTACTCTCTCTTCTCAAAACCGCACTTACACTCTCAAATCTCTTTTTCATAGCCCATCCCTCAATAAACACCTATTATTTGTGAACAAGTTTTGCATTGATAATCATACCTTTTTTGAGTTTCACCCTACTCACTTTGTTTTGAAGGATCTTACTACCCACAAAGTTCTACTCCGCGGTCCAGCTAAAGATGGAATCTACCTTTTTCCTACTGATGGTGTTTCCTCTACCACTCCTATCACTCAAGCTCGCCAGCCTCAAGTCAATGTCGGAATAAAAGCAACTCCTACAGTTTGGCATTGGAGATTAGGCCATCCGTCTAATTCTGTTACTTCCAAAACTGTGAAACTTTTGAATCTGCCTATTACTGATAGTACCCCTATCCAATTTTGTTCCGCTTGCTGTATAGGAAAAGCTCATGCTCTTCCTCACTATGATTCTCCTAGTTATTCTGAAAACCCTTTTGATATGCTGTTTAAGGATCTATGGGGTCCAGCTTACTTGAGTTCTGTTGATGGCTATCGTTATTTTCTTCTAATTGTGGATGATTTCTCAAAATACATGTGGTTATTTCCTCTTCATCATAAGAGTGAGGTTTCTCAAGTTTTCAGTGCATTTGTTACTCTGGTTGCGAATTATTATGGTATGCCTATTAAATCTGTTCAAACAGATGGTGGGGGTGAATTTATAGCACTCAAATCCTTCTTTCAAGACAAGGGCATCAGACATCGAATTACATGTCCTCACTCTCACCAACAGAATGGCTCTGTTGAAAGTAGACACAGGAGGGTTGTTGACAAAGGTATTACACTTCTGTCTCAAACTTCAATGCCATTAACCTACTGGACCTATGCATTCAAAACAGCTGTCTACCTGATCAATCGCACTCCTACCCCTATCCTTGACCATCAGACTCCTTTCTTAAGACTGTTTGGTCACAATCCTAATTATAACTTCTTGAAAGTCTTTGGATGTGCTTGCTATCCTTGCCTAAGACCCTACCAATCTCATAAACTCTCTTTCAGATCTCTTCAATGTGTTTTTCGGGGGTATTCTCTTCAACATAATGGCTATCTATGTTATGATGAGCCAAACAAGAGATTATATATCTCTAGGGATGTAATTTTTCACGAAACTCATTTCCCTTTGCCTACCAAAAACCCTCCACCCATTTACCCAATGATCTGCGCACATATTCTCTCCTAATCCCTAATACTTTGCCCACTACTCACTCCAACTCTCCTTAGTCTACAGATCATTCTCTTACTCAGCCCTTAAACCATTCTCCTTTACCTGACCCTATTTCCAATGAAATAACCTCCACCTCTCCAAATCCTCAACTCTCACCCTCTACCCAGCCTACACCACCACAAGAATCAGATTCCCTCTCTTCTCATCTTCCTCAACCATCAAACACACATCAAGCTCCCTCTCAAGCTACACATACCTTCACTGCTCTCTCTCTCTCTCTCACACATTCCCACTCATTCAATGACTACACGTTCAAAAACAAACAGCCTCAAACCCTTGGTTCAAACTGATGGAACCATTCCCTATCAGTTTCATACAACTACTACTAATTCCATACCAGAAAATCCAACTTTCAAGCAAGCTTTAAAACACTCAGAATGGGTAGCAGCTATGACACAAGAATTACAGGCTCTTGACAGAAATAACACATGGGAACTGGTACCTTACACCTCTACAATGAATGTTCTAGGGGTCAGGTGGATTTTCAGAACCAAAAGAAAGGCAGATGGAACTATTGAGAGAAGAAAAGCCAGGTTAGTGGCTCAAGGATTCAATCAAACACCAGGTTTTGACTATACTGAAACCTTCAGTCCGGTGGTCAAACAGTCAACAATAAGACTCATTCTATCTATTGCTGTTTCACATGGAAGGCCAATCCAACAGCTAGATGTTCAAAATGCGTTTTTGCATGGAGAACTTGAAGAAACTGTCTACACAAAACAACCACCAGGTTTTCTCCTCAGTGAGTTCCCTAATCATGTTTGTCACCTTAAAAAATCCCTATATGGCCTCAAGCAGTCCCCAAGAGCTTGGTATGCTAAACTAAGTTCTTTTTTGATTCAAATCGGCTTTACCATTTCAAAATCAGACACCTCTCTTTTTATTTACATACACGGCAAAGATATCATCTACGTTCTTGTATATGTCGATGATATTCTTATCACTGGCTCATCATTACCCACCTTAAGAAAATTTGTCCAGACCTTTGCTAAAGCTTTTCCTATCACCGATATTGGGTACCTTTCATTCTTTCTCGGGGTCTCTGTTTCCAGATCTCACAAGGGCTTACTACTGTCTCAAACACAGTACATAAAGGACATTCTACAGAAAACCAACATGCTTCACTCAAAAGCTATTTCTACCCCAATGTCGTCCACCCTTGACCTAGACACTCTCGACTCTCCTCTGTTCGATAATCCCTCTCTCTATCGAAGTATTGTAGGCAGTTTACAATATTTGACTTTCACACGGCCAGACATCACACATGCAGTCAATAAATATGCATCTTTATGAATTCACCAAAACAGATACATTGGAAGGCTGTAAAAAGGATTTTACGATACCTTAACAACAGTCGAGACCTTGGTCTGTTCTTCTCCACCGAGATTTCTGGCCCTCTGCGTGTTTTTACTGATGCCGATTGGGGAGGCTCCTCCACTGACCGCCGATCTACCTCTGGACAACTCGTGTTTCTCGGATCTCATCAAATTTCATGGAGCTCCAAACGCCAACCAACTGTGTCGAGGTCGTCCACGGAGGCGGAATACAAATCACTCGCTTCTGGTGCCGCTGAAGTAATCTGGTTGCAGCAATTGATGGCAGAACTTGGTCTTTACCTCAAATCGCCCCCGGTCCTCCTCTGCGATAATCTCAGCACTACGTTTCTGGCTTGCAACCCGATTTTACATAGTCGTGTTAAGCATCTCGCACTCGACTACCATTTTATTCGTGAACGAGTCAAAAACGGAAGCCTCACTGTGACTCATCTTCCCTCAACGGCGCAGTTGGCAGATTTTTTAACCAAAACCCTAAATCCCTCTGTGTTTCTTGCAGTACGATTGAAACTCCCTCTGACACGGGAGTTTGAATCGAGGGAGGATAGTACGACTAACTGAAGACTTACGGCTCTGGGCTGTGTTGGTCTATCACTATGGGATACTCTGGGCATATTCTTAGTTATTAATATATTAGTCGTAATGGGCTGTCTATATGTGTTGAGCCCAGTTATTCATTTAGTTAGTATCTGTAGCCCAAAAGTGTAACTGTGGTCCTGTATATATAGGCAGGGGCGGATCCAAGGGGGGGGGGCACCGGCCCCCCCGAAACTTTTGAAAATTTGTCAAATGCTCTTATAAATTTTTGAAAAAGTACAAAATAACATAATATTTTAAAGAGTGACAGTGTCAAAAAAAATTTTACCCCCTCGAGATAAAGCTTCTGGATCCGCTACTGATAGGACAACTTCACTGAATGAAATGCAGGAATCTTTGACACGTTTTACCCTATTTCCTCACTATGAAGCATTTATCCGAGACTTAAACCACCGGAAACTTCTTTATTTTTAGACAACATAACAGAAGCAAGTAAAGACCGGAGTGAACTTAAGAATATTTGAAAGAAGGATTTTGACTTATCTTAGTGACATCAATTTTTTGGAAGATTTCACCTCTCGGGTGTTGTATTGTATCATCGTCGGAGGATATATGGTCGAATATTGGCGATTTGCACCAGTTGGATATCTTCTTCCTCGTTTTCAAATTTTTTTAACTGAAGCTTTAAATCAGAAGTTCCAAATTGGTTTAGTTTTCTGTGTCTAAGGTACGTCTGAAATCGGTTTTTGAAGTGAATCTTCAAATCGTCATATCTATTTGGGAGTATACTGATAGATTTTGTGGATAAGGTACCGTTACAACTAATTCGCATTTCTTCGTTGTGAAAATAACTCTTTAAATCTAGAGTTTTCCAGTTTAAGCTTCTACTTCTGGTCAAGCTCTTGAGAGTCTAGATTAGTTGAAGGATTCCCTTGGATTATCTTGATGCTGTTTCCGACATGTGTTGCTAGTCGCTTTAAGATATAATAAGAAATTCCTGGGATGATTTTTCAATCTCTCGATTTCTTCTTCTGTTTTTTGCTATTTGAGGTTTGAACCATAATCGATCTAAAGATGAACAACAAGTGAATCGATCTTGAGGTCGATCTTCTCATAGGTGTTGTTCTCCATCTTCTCGATCGGATCAGCTTTCCCGTGATGTTTTTTTTATAAAGGATATATTACGGCTGAATCGTGGTTACCATCTCTGGTTGTTCGTTTCCAACTGACGGCGTCAAATGAAATGGAATCAAAGATGCTCCACACTGATACTGTTTCCACACCAAGATGTTATATCCAAAATTTTAACCTCCCCGAAAGAGAGTCTTTACTAATAGGCTAGTTTGGTCAAGTAGCGAGGGTTCCCAATTCGATCGACACATTTCAGAGTACTAGGGACAGCTTAGTCATCTTCTGAGGCATTTTCGTAAATTTTCAAGGCTCCTAAGCCCCCTATGAGCTTTATCTCTCCTCCAAAGAAGGGTCAAATCAATTCAAAATGCTTTGAAATTTTAAACCATGATAGAGGATGACATTTTGGGCATAATGGCATTGGAATTTTGATTTTTCGAATTTCCAATAAGTTTCTAGCAATTTCTGATTGAATCTGATGAGCAATTAAATTAAAAATATTCCAACATTTATAAATTCCGATTCCACCTCAGAAAAATCATAATTGCCATCCTTAACACGTGGCTAAAATTTCACAGCAAGATTCCTTTGGGAAGTCGCTTAATTAAACTTCCAAAAAATCTTACTTTTACTAGATTTTCTTTATCTTTATGAAAGTCTATATAAAGGGATAAATCTTTTGATCAAATCAGAACCTCACAAGCTGAAGAACCCTAGGAAGTCAGAAAGCATAGCCTCTTCTATCTCTCTCACGTTAATCAACACCCGGCCACCAAAGTCATACCGAAATTCCCCCGAAATCACCATCTAAACTTGTTTTCCAACTTCCAAAGCATCAACAATCATCAAATCCCCACAAAACACCATCAAAACGTGAAGAGCAGCAAGAACAACCAGAAACCAGAAGCTTGGTTCGAAATCCTTTCGGATCTGCCATCAACGGGACATCCGACGAATCTTGACGTGAATAATCATTGTGAATTCGAAGGTAAAACAGGTAGGAATTTCACTTTCCTAACTCCCAATGACTTTATCAGTTTTGACTCAAAATTTGGGTTCAAACCGACCTTTCTCGGCTTCTGTATCGCTAATTATTTTTGCTACTGCCTTGTTACTTGTTTGCTAAGTTTCGTGCATTATTCGACCTCAAACTGAAAACTTTTAATCATTAACATCTTGTACATCTTTTAGGCTACACGTACATAAAGTTTGAGCCGAAAACACCATCGGGAACCACCAGAAAACCCCTGTCCGTGGGTGGTCAGTGACCTCGGACCTATGGTCCGGGACCACGGACGGATTGTCCATGGCCACAGACACCCACGGACGGCGGCGGGATTTTAAAATTTTCAAAATTTAGGTTTTTATTAAATAATGTCCGGGCCCATGGACAGCCTGTCTGTGGCCCCGGACTTTTTCAAATTTTCGTTTTCTCTTAAATTCAGCTTTTCTGTAAAACTGGGTTAACCGGGGTCCGTGGTCTCGGACATTAGGTCTGTGGCTACGGACATAATTAAAATTCAACCTAATTCTGCCTCTGAAACCCTAGTTTAGGTAGTTTTAATTTCCACTTTAATTTTCTGTCAAAAAATGATAAAAATTCAAAAAAATCAGAAGTTCGCCCACTTAGGTTAAAACAACTCGTAATAAGCCGTAATTAACCTAACTAGAGGAAAAACGACTTCGAGGGGTAATGAAAGTAATTTGAACCCTAAATAAGTCGAATACCAAGCCCCCGAACCCGAACTCTCCTTTCCTAATTTACCCTAGGTCAAAATTAGGTGGCGACTCTAATTAGGTTCCAGTGAGCTAACTTAGGTTTTAATAATTAATGTTATGACATAGTTATTAATCTTAGGTTATAAGTGGACCTAGAACTCGACCAGATCCTAATCTGCCCGAATCAACATAGGATAGGGTTCAAAAACCGAGGCTCACAGAATGGCGACTCTGCTGGGGATTTTAACTCTTAATTTTAACTTGTTTAATTTTAAGATAAGAGGGCTTAACTCGAAAATTGTTTATTTACGGCTTTTATTACTTTGTTTGTTTACTTTCGTGCGCAATTCAATTTTTGTACCCTTGCATCATATGAGAGCGAGGGTCCACGCAAGCCAACTTCACCCCGGGACCCACCTTAGGGTCCCCTGTCAGGGACTCACACATTTTTAGGTGATGTGAATAAGTGGGGGAAAAGAGGAGGATGTCGTCTAACCACATCCCCTTAATACCCCGGCTTTAGCCCCAAGCATTTTCCTGGCAGTGCCCTTACCTAGCCCATTGTTTGGTCAGTCAAAGACCCGACCGTAACGCACACCTTTAGGTGATGTGAAAAGAGTGGAGAAACCCAAAGAGAATAGCGTGCAAGCCCTATTCCTTTGTGGTGACCTGGGCCCGCGCCCCAAGCACCTCTCCGGATCGATCCATACCCATTGGCCCAATTCGTCTAGTGAGGACATGTTGAATTTGTGTGGGCCTTGTTTGCTTGTATGATCGGCCCGCTACCCAGCCTAGAAATTGAAAGGAGCTTCTTCTATATCAGCTCAGTCCAACCCGAATTTATGGCTTTATCGTTTGCAGCCCAAAGGCCCTGTTTGGTTTAATATGTGAGTTATTTGGGCTTCGGCCCAAAAATTTAGATTTATGTAATTTATTTTTCAGCCCTAGGCCATGGAAAAGAAATTCAGTCAAATTTGAGGTAATTCACAGAAAAATTAATCAAGCCTATTCATTGAAAATTCCGTCGGCCCAAGGCCCATTCTAGTCTAGGTAAACTTTATTCACCCGGGCTTCGGCCAAAAATCCTAGATCTAGGTATCGTCTCTTAGGCCCAATCAGGGTCATTCGTTTAGATTTCGGCCCAAATTCCATTCCAATCTAGAACATAGCTTTTGAAATCATCCGGTTCACGTTCCTTGTTCCTAGCCCGAACACATTCCGGCCCAAGTACAACATTTATAACTCATTCCATCTGCGCTCATGGACCAGTTTTGGCCCATGAACTTCGCTCTCAATCCAAAATTTTGGCCCATAGCATAAAACAATTGAATTCAAGATAGTTTGCATAACTCATTCATTCTATTTTCTGGCCTCAAGGCCTGATAAGAACATCAAATGAATCTTAGACTTCAAAGGTTTCACTCTCGGCCCAGTGGCCCATTCACAGTCCATTTCCTTCAGCCCATTTACTTAACTTCCAAATTAAGGGTATTCAGGCCCAACGTCTGTTTTAGTCTATGAATCACTCTAGTCCATGCGCCTCATTCCCAGTTTGGAAAAGATTCAGGCCTAGGTACCTCATACATAACCCATAGGCATTCCTAGCATAGACGTTTCACGGAGCCCACTCAAAGTTCAGAAGGAAGACGATCACGGTCATCTCAATGGCGTCCCGACGGTCGAGAGCTCGAGTCTTCAGTACGTTGGCATCAGACAGTTCAGCATCATTAGAGATTGCTATTTTACTTTGTTCATTAAGTTTCCTTTCTTGTTTAGTTGTCTTTCAACTTTAGTAGTTAATTTCCTTTATTATTTTCGGTAGTTTTTCTGAGTCTGTAATTTCCAACATTATCATTTCATTCATTAAATAAAGTCATAGTTCCATTTTCACAATTTCTGTACAAACCATTTTAAATTCATTCATTGAAAAAACGAGAAAAATAGAACAACAAAAAAAATTTGATGGACATTTGTGCTTTTCAAGAAAAAGGATCACGAAGTAATCATCCCCCGACTGGGACAGAACGAACTTTCTTTTGTTTCTAAAAGTTGAACATGCCTTGCCAAACACCATAACCTATCCCAAAGCATCCAAAATGATCCTCAAAGCGATTCCAAGTGCACACTTGTTAAAATTGTTGTCATAAATCCCAAATCAATACTGGGGGCAATCTGAGTTTAAGTTCGTCACTTTTCATCTTCCCTTTAAATGTGTGAACGAGTTTCGGAGTGGAAACCTCGCGAGACTGTCTTGAGTGGAAAAACCATGAGTGAACGAGCGTGTCATTTTTACACGACTTCGGTGAGACCACATTCAAAGGTGAGGTAAATGACATAACTCCGACCGAAGGAGATAATTTGAAGATTTACACTTAGACCTGTGAAAAGTAATAAAGAACGGATACACAACTATCAGGAATGACGAAGCACCTAGGTACAACACCACATAGCCAAAAAGCTTGTGAACCCTGACATTAAATCCTAGGCACCCCCACAGAGCTTTTCAATAATACCTCTTTTGATACATATACAGACTCCACAAAACGAGCCATCCTATGATGAATATCCATCCCGGTGACCAAACGAAGCAAGGAGCTCGACTCTCATATAACGTTTTCATCAGTCCAAAGAAGCAACGTTGTTACCGGCATGACGAAGCGGTCCACAACTGGTCCCAGAGAGACACAGGATCCAAGGAGCTCACATCAAAACAGCTCTCGAAGTTCAAAACCGGGAGACACAAGAACCCCGAAAGAAAAAAGAGATTCAAAGAAAGGCAAATCAGAAAAGCCTCGAAGAAATCCAAAATCAGAAAAGAGAGAAGATGCAAAGGACAACCCGAAAGTCCCAAGTTCCAAGCTTACAAGCAAAGTCATCACAAAGCAGCCAAACAACTTCAAAGACAAGGAAGGCAAATCTGAGGGAGGACGTAAGTTGCAGCTTCGGTCACCCATTTAAGCTCCACATACCTCAAATATCCCTGCATGGTCCCGTTGTCTTTCATCACACCCCATAGCCACGTTATAATCTTTAAAGACTCCCGACTTGGTAGTTGTGTATCCAATCAAGTGAAAGTAACAGATCGAAGGCGTAAATCCATCAAATATCAAATTCAGTGGTCTAGAGGTTATGACCGTAAGTGAGGAACGAGTGCAAGCACCAAACACACCGAGTGTAGGCTAGTTCGCACGTTTAATTAAAGAAAATACTAGGGGCAATCGATCGTCCCGATCGATTGCCATAAGCTCTAAATCTTAGATTGTCTTAAGGAAGAATACTAGGGCAATTGTTGGTTTCAACAATTGCTATGACAACACCCATTGGAACCCAAAGCTTAAACCAACACCACCACCACATAGGCCCACATAAGCCCTTACCCCCACGCCATACCACACAGGCCCACATAAGCCCTAACCTCCACACAAGCACTCTCAAGCCCGTCACTAGCCTTACTAACATAAAAAGCATCAGGCATGTCATAATCCCGATCATCATCCAAAATCACAACCCTACATCAAGCTTGTCATAAATCCTGAACACCAACGAAAGCTTTTAGCACCACAACAAAAACCATACACTCCCACCAGCGGCATGTTCATCTTCTAAGAAGCAAATTGTAGACCAGAAGTCCTTAGTCAAGAAATGAAAGCTTCACTTTTCTTATCAGTAAACAAAATTTTCTTTAAACATTGCCATGTTTAGCACCTTTCTCAGCAGTTTCTTGTTTGGAACATTTTCTTACAAATTATTCAATTTCATAAACCTCGTCATTACCACGTTTGGCACTTTGAAATTTTGTTTTCATCACAGTCACAATCTTTTGCATGAGACCATTATCTTTCAAACTCATTTTTAGTTCGAAACCCAAAATCAGTGCGAGACCCAGAATCAGTGTGAGATCCAGCCTTTTCTTCATTTAGTACGAGGCTTCAGTTCGAGACCCATCATTTTCTTTAGTGCGAGACCATGCATCTTCTTCAGTGCGAGACCCATCATTTTTAAAACCTTAGTTCGAGACCTAGAATTTTCTTCAGTGCGTGACATAGCATTTTCAGTGCGAGACCGAGCGTCATCATCCAGTGCGAGACCAGTACGAGACCTAGTATCATCTTCAGTGTGAGACAAGTACGAGACAGAGCGTGATCTAAGTTGGCAGGGCAGAGGCAATAAGTCCCCATGGTAATCTAGAAGTTATCCCAGCACCCCAGTTGGTGGGTAGAGGCAATAAGTCCCGATAGTATACCAACCAGGAGCATTGGAACGGGTTTCGGTCTCCAGAAGCATCCGAGCATCATCAGCATATCATATCATCTTCTTCTGCATGGCATCTACATTTTCATTACAGGTTCCCGACACCTTAGAATGTTCGGCATACTTTATTTCACTATAGGTAGTCAACGCCTTAGAATAGCTTGACATCATTTCATTCATTATAGGTAGTCAACGCCTTAGAATAGCTTGACATCATTTCATTCATTATAGGTAGTCAACGCCTTAGAACAGCTTAACATCATATCATCCTTATAGGTAGTCGGCGCCTTAGAATAGTCCGACATTACTTCATTTTTACCTTTAGGTGGTACACGCCTTAGAATCGCTCGACATCCTTCCACTTTACTCATAGGTAGTCAGCGCCTTAGAACAGCTCGACACAATTTGTCGGTTTTCAATTGCATGCGGGGTCTTTTAAGATCCAAAATTTTGGGGTATCACTCAAGCATCAACTAGCTTTTTCATTTCCATTACAAAGTCTAGTTGACGGGGGGCAATCTATTATACCCAAAATTTTAACCTCCTCGGAAGAGAGTCTCTACTAATAGACTAGTTTGGTCAAGTAGCGAGGGTTCCCAATTCTTTCGGCACATTTCAGAGTACTAGGGACAGCTTAGTCATCTTCAGGGGCATTTTCGTAAATTTTCAAGGCTCCTAAGCCCCCTATGAGCTTTCTCTCTCCTCCAAAGAAGGGTCAAATCAATTCAAAATGCTTTGAAATTTTAAACCACGATAGAGGATGACATTTTAGGCATAATGACATTGGAAGTTTGATTTTTCGAATTTCCAATATTTTTCTAGCAATTTCTGATTGAATGTGATGAGAAATTAAATTTAAAAATATTTCAACATTTAAAAATTCCGATTCCACCTCAAAAAATCATAATTGCCATCCTTAACAGGTGGCTAAAATTTCACAGCAAGATTCCTTTGGGAAGTCGCTTAATTAAAATTCCAAAAAATCTTACTTTTATTATATTTTCTTTATCTTTAAGAAAGTCTATATAAAGGGATAAATCTTTTGATCAAATCAGAACCTCACAAGCTGAAGAACCCTAGGAAGTCAAAAGGCATTGCCTCTTCTCTCTCTCTCACATTTTTCAACACCCGGCCACCAAAGTCATACTGAAATTCCCCCGAAATCACCATCTAAATATGTTTTCCAACTCCCAAAGCATTAACAATCATCAAAACCCCACAAAAACACCACCAAAACGTGAAGAGTAGCAAGAACAACCAGCAACCTGAAGCTTGGTTCGTAATCCTTTCGGATCTGCCATCAACGGGACACCCGACGAATCTCTTTTTGAACGTGAAGAATCGTTGTGAATTCAAAGGTAAAACAGTAGGAATTTCACTTTCCTAACTCCCAACGACTTTATCAGTTTTGACTCAAAATTTGGGTTCAAACCGACCTTTCTCGGCTTCTGTATCGCTAATTATTTTTGCTACTGCCTTGTTACTTGATTGCTAAGTTTCATGCATTATTCGACCTCAAACTCAAAACTTTTAATCACTAACATCTTGTACATCTTTCAGGCTACACGTACATAAATTTTGAGTCGAAAACACAGTCGGGAACCACCAGAAAACCCATGTCCGTGGGTGGTCCATGACCTCGGACCTATGGTCCGGGACCACGGACGGATTGTCCGTGGCCACGGACACCCACGGACGGTGGCGGGATTTTAAAATTTTCAAAATTTTGGTTTTTATTAAACAATGTCCGGGCCCACGGACAGCCTGTCCGTGGCCCCGGACTTTTTCAAAATTTTGTTTTCTCTTAAATTCAGCTTTTCTATAAAACTGGGCTAACCGGGGTCCGTGGTCTCGGACATTAGGTCCGTGGCTACGGACATAATTAAAGTTCGACCTAATTCTGTCTCCGAAACCCTAGTTTAGGTAGTTTTAATTTCCACTTTAATTTTCTGTCAAAAACTGATAAAAATCCAAAAAAATCAAAAGTTCGCGCATTTAAGTTAAAATGACTCGTAATAAGCCGTAATTAAACTAAGTAGAGGAAAAACGACTTCGAGGGGTAATGAAAGTAATTTGAACCCTAAATAAGTCGAATATCAAGCTCCCGAACCCGAACCCGAACTCTCCTTTCCTAATTTACCCTAGGTCAAAATTAGGTGGCGACTCTAATTAGGTTCCAGTGATCTAACTTAGGTTTTAATAATTAATGTTATATGACATAGTTATTAATCTTAGGTTATAAGTGGACCTAGAACTCGACCAGATCCTAATCAGCCCGAATCAACATAGGATAAGGTTTAAAAATCGAGGATCATAGATGTGTAGTGGTTCGGCACCAATAATACGGGATACGTCCACTTCTTGACAGAATCTTTACTCATCCCTTGATTATGTGGTAATACAAACCTAGAGAGCATAAGAGTATTTTTTTCTCTCTTCTAACTTGCGTATCCCCTTATAAATGAGCTCCCAAGCCCCTATTTATAGACTTTTGGAAGTAAAACTAGCACTCAACTTGCTTGTTCTCGTGACATAGGTCTGGACTCTTTCTTCAGGTAACAATCCTACCGGTAGGGATCCTTCAGGTAGCGATCCTACTGGTAGAGATCCTTCGGGTAGCAATCCTACCAGTAGACCCTTCTGGTAGCAATCCTTCAGGTGGTAACATACTAGTAGAAATCCTTCAGGTAGTAGTTCCTACTAGTAGCAATCCTTCAGGTAGACCCTTCCGGTAGCCACCATGGCCTTTTTAGCCATGGTATAATTCATACAATTACAGTTACCGCCCTCACTCGCCCATATGAGTGAGAAAGATTCCAATTTATAACCGTACACATATGAAACATTTCCGCAGTGATAACGGGAGATAGATAGTAGTAGCAATTCTATAATACAATCCATAAGTCAATCCTGTACTCGTGAGCATCTACGAATATAATACACCTCGGTTTACAAAACCCGAGTCCAAAAATCAAAAGCGTATATCACAATCCCAAAGTATATCGCTACCAAAATATCTGCACCTCTGCAACAGCACCTCGAAGATTACTTAGGATATTGTTGTATTGTATGGAATCAGCCCCTGCTGAGTATGTTATTACATGACCGTCATGCCCACTCAGACCCCCCAGTTAATTGGTCGAGAGTATGTAGTTCATTTTACATGCAATACCGTTTTAACAATAAAACTGTGAAGTAAACAATTGTAACAATCATACAATAAACAATCATAACACATGTTGTTCACATATCACATAACAATATAGCATAAGCGTACTAAACAACAAGGTAAAATAAACGAGAGTTATAAATGTGTATTTATTCCCGTCTTGGCTTTTAAGCCTAAATGATATTCACCAATTACACGAGCTATCTAGCTGTTCGTAAATTGTTCAGTTTGATATCTTATGCCTATTGACGACGTCTCGTTAAATCAACGCGTCTCTACACCATTCCCCTTTATTTGGTGGGTCACCATTAGCATGTAGCCACCTCCAGCGGCGGAGTATCTGACTAATGAAACATCTGGGATCATTGGAATTTTTGTTGAGCGTTTGAACACGTACGCGGACATCCTAGCATCAGTTTTTGTGATCATAGCGCGCACCAAGAGCCACACCCCCTTGTATTTCACCATACACTTCCTCCATACATATTTCTCAGTCACTGAATGTTTAAGGTCTCTTAATCTAAACTCTAAGTTCAACTTAGGTCTCAATGTAACATTTCAAATGTGTGCCATCAAGGTCTTATACCTAGTATTCCAAGGTGATTTATACCATTCGAATGTAGTAATACAAGAGCGGCTTTAAAATGGTCATTGCTCTGTATCTACGTAATTTCTTAAATGACTCGGATAATATATCATATTATTATCCTATGCTATGACATTTTATACTACGTCTCTTATTTTGATATAAGATAGCACTTCATTGCCTTAGTTCGGTTTATAATACGAACAATTAATGTTACTACATAACGACAATAAATAAGGCAATCATATAATATGCAATTCAAGTATACCAATTCACACAATAAGCATTCAATCTTGCAACATATTCACACAAGTGTGAACTGAGGAAATCCACAGAGACAATCAAGCCACATAACAACATACCGTTCACCCAAAAAATACGCTAGCGTGATATTCTCACGTGTGTCCGATACTCCTCGAAGCTCTACGGATCTGGAATATGCATCGCACTACGTATTAATACACTATGTTCTTAATAGAGTTCAGTATCTCCTTACAAATACTAATCCTCCTGGTTTCCCTCCCCATGATTATCTATACGTTGTTACTCGGGTTTTAGGGTTTATTCGGGATTAGTTATGTTAATGCTATAATTCATGTATTAATAAAATTGTTGTATGTTTTACAACTTAGGATATAATCCTAAAAACCTATCTCTTTTGACTAGGTTTATTGTTATATATACATAATATTGCATTTTTACATATATATAGTTTGTCACTACATTTTGTTTATACAGTTGACCTTATAACATTTAATTCTCTAAATCTCTTCTCAATTAAGAGTTGTCAATGTTGACTCCCTTGGTCAATTGAGTTGACTATGTCAATGTACATGACTTGACTATGGTATTCAAGTCAATGTAGTTATATAATTCACAATCTATTCTTATTTGAATTATATGATTCTCTCTTTAAATCAACTCCACATATACCTTAGACTTTAATGTCTAATGTTTTGATAATATATTTCCCTCATAGATTAAGCTCCCCTCTTAATATATTAATTACTCTTCCAACATATTTTAAACTACAACTTATACATATGATTGTATATCTCATATGCTCCTTATAATTCAAGGTTATTCTAAAGTTCTTTAAACTTGTACTAACTTTCCTTAGCTAGTATTTTAACTTAGTGTTTGATGTCACATAATGACATGTTGTACCATATGATAAACTTCACACATAGGTTCTGTTTAATCTCACATATACCCCTCATCTTTCATAATTTATGATTTCACCCCACTTTACTTTACAATCTTACATTATAACATATGTTATAACATGTCTATCTTGTATAATTATATCCCAAAGTTTCCAAAGCTGTTTATTAAATTTCCGAACAGACCCATTATATTCCAAAATTGTTCCTTTCACCTAATTCTTTTAGAAATTTCAATTTGACCCCATTTGTTATCAAATTCTTACAATTTCATCCTTAAACTTTATGTTATACTAACTATATATAATTCCAAAATTATCCCAACTTCTTCCTAAAGGTCAAAACAGACCCCTAATCCGTTTTAATTACATTTAACTTCTAACCTTCATTAAAATTTCTATTTAAACTATTTCTTCACCTAAACTTGGTCAACACTTATCCTCTAATCAAGGTTGACCTCCAAGTTTCTGTTTTGACCAGAACTTCTCTAAATTATGGTTTTCCTCAATTCTTTTCCAAAACTTTCAATTAAGCCTTTAACTTTTCTATAACTTACAATTTACATCAAAAATCCCTCCAAAGCCTAACTTTCTGCAATGTCACACTTATACACTCCAAATAATGTTTATTTACAGTAATACACCCACATAGCACTCTTAAACTTGATGTTACTCCTTAAGTTCATTAACACTTTTATATGTCATTTTTGACATCTTTATCCAACTTAACATTACATAACCCTTAGGTATTTCAATTCCACCTCTCTTAGGTGTTTATAACACTCTAAATAATCCCTTTTCTAGTAGTTTTACTCATCCACGAGAATCTACCCAAATGCTTAAACTTAAAGTACTTAAAAACATTTAAACTCTTATAACTTGTCCTAATGACATAGCCTTATTACAAACCATAATATAACTTAAATTTACACTTATATGGTCTTAAAAATACATTAAAGTCTTGGCCTCACCTCTGAAATGGAGAGGAAGGATCTTGCTCTTCTTGGCTGGAACAGTGGGGAAGGAAAGAGAAAGACAAAACTCTTTTAAGGAAGGAAATGTCATAAATAAATAGTGTTTGGATGACTAGGTGATTTCCTTAAGGTTTATGTTGAAATTTGCAAGGTGGCATCCACCCTTCCTCATTGTCGCCCACTTATATTCAACTAAGGGCAAATTGGTCTTTTTGCTTCATTTGTAATATTATGACTTATATGTTGTACACTTGAACTTATATCATGTGTTAGTTTGTTACCAACATGATTTCTTTGTCCTAAGGTGTGTTAATTTGTGTTTTAAGTGAATGGTATACTTTACTATTCATTATGACTAGTAAAAATGTATACTTTGATTCACCTTCGATATTGATGTTCTTTTTATACATCTTGTGTATCTTGGACTTTTGATGTGTTAACTAATGTAACACATGTAATTTTATGTCCTAAAGTGTGTACATTTGCATTCAAAGTGATTATTTTACCTACAAGTCATTATGATTTCTTAAAGTACAACATGATAAATGTATGATACATGATAAATCAACTTGTAAGTTGATTTCCTCCTTTATTATGCTCCACCTATGTCCATGTGTTTGTATAAGGTTTATTAACCTTCACGGAGTATATATTTATTTATATAAGTGTGCTAGGAGTTATCATGGTTCATAAATTGATTAAGACTCATTAGCCTTCCTAATTTATTAATTGTCTTTTAATTAGGTTTATGAATCTTTGGGATATTTCAGTGGCCCACCAGATGTCGGACTCATCCTTAAAGTAGTAGACGACACCATTCACCCTTCGGTCAGTAGGGCAATTGACGACGTCAAAAATCTTGTCAAATTCACGGATCCAGTCCTCCAGCAACACTGGATCCTCCTCTACAGCATCAGAGGCCGGCTTCATATGCACGATGCACTTGGAGAAGTCCACTAACGCATTATCACGCTGAGCCTGCCTCTGGATGATCTGTCCCAGACTCATAGTCAGCTTGAAGTTGTCTCAATTGATCATTCCCTACCATGCTGGTTTGTCAGGCTCGACTCTAGTACGATAGTTGTAGGTAATTTTTCTGTCTGTCACGTGCCCCTATGAGTTGAACCTGAACTCCTGACCATAACCCATGAACTGTTGTTTGCTTACACACTCATAATATAATAGAGTGTGAGTCCTCATACTCCCGATAGCCCATATCATTCCGAAACATTAATATAAATAAACTAGTGCAATTTCAATATATATTTATACACATTCCATATTCTCATTCACGACAAGATTAACAATTTATATGTAGACATCCACACCAAGGCATTCCAACACATACCAAGCGATTCCATCAATGTAGCACAATCAATCACATTACACTATGTACCCCCATAGACGGCTTATTCCAATTTAAACATATTTCATTCATTTCAAATCCATTGCAACTCTATGAGTTAAATTGCTTCGATACCACTTTGTAACACCCCGGATTTTGTCCCCAAAGATAGTACAAGAGATTAGGAAAACAACGCCACGAACAGATCACAAAAACGGAGGTCAAACGAATCTTAAAATAGAGAATTAAGGTTTTTCCGACCTTGCGTCCGAACATGAATGTTCTGATGAGATCCAAAAGTCCCTAGAAAATGTCCGGATTTGAAACCAAGGGGTCCGAACATGTGTTCGAACGTCGAAGTTCGGACACTAGTTCCAATAAAATCAGCCTTACATGGTCCGAACATTGCTCTGAACATGTAAGTTTGGATCAATGCCACGTCTTACATGTCGAGCTCGTCCTCGCATGCTGTCCAACACGGCTTCTGTAGAAAACCAGTTAGTTTAGGACTGTCCTAACTTACACGTCCGGACAGATTCAGATAGGTCCAAAAACTCAAAATTAGATTCAGAAAGTTCTCATTACCAACTCCTAATGTTAAAATTTTAAGATCAAAGCAAAAGAAAAGGAAATCTCTCAGCAATTCAATCAAAACTCAGTTAGAGAAATGTTAAGAAAAGATCCTTTAGTTTTGATGATAGCAAACCTTGTATTGTTTATCTAATGCGTTTGTCAAGAGTCAGATAGATGGTGAATAAGGGCTTAGCATGCAAGGTTGCAAGCGCACTTAGGTCATGAGTGGCTTAGCACGCAAGGTTGCAAGCGCGCTCAATCCACGACATGTGCCCAACCAGTCGGGCACCTGTCTGCGAGAGCTCCGTAGAACTTCTAGCACAGACAACCAGTCAGACACCGCACGAAGATATCTTTCATGCTTAAAAATGAAAATCAAAGACAGAAGACTGCAAAGGATCGACACATTCAGATAAAACACATACATCCACTTAGGCAACTTGTTCACGACAAGCTCACGACAAAAGGAGAAGTTCATAAATGCACAAGATAACAAAGCTATAAATGAACATCATTACATAGCCGTAATGAATTCAGAAGAGGGCTTTACGAGCATTTAATGAGCCAGACAGAATCAGGCAAGTGGGGCACATAAGTGGTGATAGACCTATCAAGAGGGTTGCCGCCAACTTGACCAACCATAAGACGACACGTGGTTCAAGCCTCCAGATCAAGTTGAAGTGAAATACCCCAAACCTTTAAGTGTTGATTAAATATGTGATTATGACTTCTCTAAGGCTAAGTAAGTCCTTAAGAAACATTGGTTGACAATTTATACCGAAGAAAACACCATAAGTCAAACTAAGCAAATACTTGCCCTAGACTTGGTGTGAGGTACCCCAAACCTAGATATGTTATTCAAATGTTAAACTATGGTATATTAAGGCTAAAAGTGCCTTAGAAATATTAGTGAACCATTTAAACCATAGAAAACACAATTAAATACCATAATGACAATATGGGCCAAAATGTGCTCTAAGCTTGGGATAATATTGGTTAAGACTTAAAGAGGTTACCAAGACCTTTTTTACATGTTAAGGGACATATTAAACCAATTACTAAAGAAAACCAAGCTTGAAAACAAGTTAAAACATAAAATGTGCTTTAAGGAGCCTTAAAGCACATTTTTGAAAAATTGTCTTAGAAATGAGTTTTGAGTGGCTAAATGTCCATCATTACTCTTTAATCAACATGTGTACTACTTAGTATCACATTAGGAAGTCTAAATCAATGGGAAAACAAAAATTTCACAATTATGTGCCTTAATTTGTGAATAGTGCTCAAATAGTGCTAGTTTAAGTTATAAGTCAACATAAGCCAATTAATTGGTCAACAAAGGCCATAATACACCCTATTATATAAAGGGGCCGGTTTTCCAAGTGTGAATCACCACACTTACCTAACTAAATAAAGAAGAAAGGAAAAAGCAAGTAAATTCACTATTTACTTTACAACTTAAAATATCTTCTAAAACTTACCTCTCACCTCACATTTCTTCATTTCTCTCATTCCCACGGTTCCCTTCCTCCATTCTCTCAAGCTCCATTGGTTATGCTACAGCAAAACCTCACCATCTCCAACTCCTTTCACTTGTAACTCCTAACTCCATGCTCCGAATTTAATTCCGAGACTACCGTTCTCTTAGTTGGAGCAAGCTCTACAACATTGTCTTTTCGAATCTTCAAAAGCTCCATTTGGTGCCATGAAGAATCTCCATTGAAGGAGCTTGAGCTCATATTTGCTTGCCTTGCCATCCTCCTTTGCTTCAAGGTAAAGAAAATCAAAGAAAAACTCCATTTCCTCTTGTTTTTGTGTTGGCCGAAAATTCACCATGTAATGGTGTCTTCTTTTGGTTCTTTCAAAGCTTCATTCCAAACTTCAAAGGACTAGGTGGAGTCCCTCTTGATATTCAATCAAGTTTCCTTGCAAATCCAAGGTAAACATCCCATTTAGTGTTTAAAACACTTATGTTAATCTAGGGTTTATTCATGAGCTTAGGTATAATGCTTAATGCTCATTATCTTTACTTGTATATTGATTAGAATTTTGACAAGCAATCGAAAACACCTTGCCGATTTTTAATCAAGAAGGGCAAGGAAAAACAAGTGAGGAAGTTTTGAAGAAAAGAGGTAAATGAACTACCTTAATGAAGTTTTATGTGTCTTAGGAAATTGAGCTTTAAAATGCTTAATAAACTACCTAAGGATCCAATGGTAAATGAGCTAGAAAACTATTCTCAAGGAGGTTATTAAGGGCATATGTGATGTTGTGTGTATTTGCAGGTTGAAGGCAATTAATATGTGGGAAATTCAGTGTTTATGGTTTATGCAATTTAAGGGCCTAAGTGCCAAGCAATTTATGTTTATGCACTATATTGTGATGTAGTGTGGTTTTAAGGTTTTAGTCTTGTGTAAAGAACATTTCTTGTGAAGGAGAATGTCTTTGATGGTTAAAGGATGAAAAGCCATGTGTTGTGTGTATTAAGGGTGTAACACCCCTACTACGCACATAACACTACTTGAAATCGCAGCGGAATTTAAACAACTAAACAGTAACTAAACGAATGGTGCTACAACGCCGTCAACCACCCACGTGGTTAACAAGGCTGAATAAATACAATTGTACCGGTCTGATGATCAGACTCCCGAGCATAGAACTAACAACCACATATATACATTAAACAAAATACCGAGTGTTTACATACATCCTTCACTGTTAACCATCACTGTAAACCGTTCATAACCAAATACATAACGCCACGGGAGCACAGACGCATCCCGGGTCAACATCCAAAAGTATTCAAAAGTAAGCCTGCATCCTAGGATCTAAAGCCACTCCGCTTCTTCGATCCTCATCCTGCAGTATAAGAATATGGATCCCCCGAGGGGGTCAGCAACCCTTGGCTGGTATGGTTAACGCGCAGCCCATCGGCTACCGGGATACGCGTAACTAATTGTCATGATAACATGGCATTCATTTTATACATAACATAACATAACATAACATAATGTGTGGCATATCATCAATAGTGCACAGCACAACATCACATACATAGTGGATCTTCGTTCCACAATAACAAACCACGAAGGTCAAATAACATAAGAGCCTAGAGAATGATTCACCCTCATGTTAAGCTCGTTATACACACTCATTACCGTTCTGTTATTCGAACGAGTAACTTAAGTCACAGATGGTTCAGATATAGTGACCCGAACACACCACACAAACACATGTTCCCACTAAACCGATCATAAGTCAGAATAGGTAAGCTTTGGAGGAAGCTAGCGGGAGATCGAACGCCAAATTAAGGAGAACAATCTTAACAACATAAGAGTCGAATCTGATTCAGATATCTACTCTTAACTTACATGCATGACCGGACAACCGGATTCCTCACTTCCCAGTTAACACTTGTTAGAAGTTCATGGTGGAACTTAACAACCAATACACAATAGGTGGTAAGTCATGTTAGACACACATAAGGGAAATGAGTCACATCATAACATCACAATAATATGAACAACTGTAAACTCATTACATGTTTAGATCTTATAACGTCATAAACACGCAGAAAAACATACAACACACAAGCCGGTGTAAACCGGTAGGCAACAGACTGCAAGAAAACCATACCTTGGTCCTTGCCTCGATTCGTTTCCACCTTGAGAGAATCCTAAACACATTAGTAACGTCGGTTAATTAATTGTTAACTTGTAACTTCACATAACTATTTTATTTTATTTTCATACTTGTCATAACTCTTCACCATTTTAATTACCATTATAACACTCCTAACATGGCTTAACTAACCTCATATTATCATTACTAACTTATTACCATTTTTAGATAACATTTCCCATCTTAAAAAACATTTTTGGTCCATATTGTGGCCCGTCCGAACTTGTGTCCGAACCTCCAAGTTCGGACGCAAGCCGTGACTTTAGACAGAAAACAGACACACGTCCGAACTTATGTCCGGACTTCGGAAGTTCGGACGTGAGTCGAGAAAAATTCTAGACAGAAATCCATGCGTCCAAACATGTGTCCGGACTTCCCAAGTTTGGACACAGTTCGAGGATAATCCTAAGGAAAATGGGTACGTCCGAACTAGTGTCCGGACTTCCCAAGTTCAGACACTGTTCACGAGCGAGAAATCCTTTACCCAACAGAGCCTGTCTGAACTTCCATATCCGGACGGAAGTTCGGACAAGGCATAATACTCAATTTCTAAACCTTTAAACACTTAACCAAATTTCTCCAAAGCCTCCAACACTTATAGTATCTTCTCCTAAGGTTTCTAAGTGGTATTCCTTGCCTATTCTAATCATTATACCAAGATATTTCTTCCACACAACATCATTACCCAAACATCATTTCTTACAAACTAAAACTCCTTATGTCATCCTTGAAATCCCTTTTTCTAAGCTTACACTTTCTCCTTATTTTACCAAAGTTTGCCTAAGTCTTACCTAAGTCCAAAATGACTTTGGTACATACTAAAACTTCAAGATCATGCCTAAGTCCTTATTACACTCTAGAACACTTCCTAGTTTATCAAAATTCCTTTAAAACATCTTGAACTCCTTATGTTTCCTCAAATTTCGACATAGGTTCTCCTAGCATTTTACACCAAAGCACATTGTTTTCACCAACAACACCAAGCACACTAAAAATCCATCAAGCACTTTCTTATACACAAACTTCACTCATATAGCACTACATCACAATATAGTGCATAATTTAAATTGCATGGCACTTAGGCCCTTAAATGACATGGCTCTTAGGCCCTTAAGATGCATAAATCATAAACACTGAATTTCCACAATATATTTGCCTTTGACCTGCAAATACACTCACAACACATATGCCTTTTACTAGTCTCTTGAGAACATTTACTAGGTCATTCACCTTTTGCTCTTTAGGTAGTTTTAACAAGCATTATAAGCTCATTTCTCCTAAGGCATTAAACAACATTAGGTTTATATTTACCTCTTTCCAAACAACTTCTTTCTTGTTTCCTTATAAAACCGGTAAGGTATTTGATTCCTTGTCAAGTTCTAAACAATATACAAACATCATAATGAGTATTCAAGCTTTAAGCTTCATCTCATTGTAAACCCTAATTTTACATTGTTTCAAAAACATTAATGTAGTTGTTTTACCTTGATCTTTGAAGAGAGTTTGAATATCTATGAAGAGAGGACTCCACCTAGTCCATGAAAGGTTGGAATGAAGCTAAACAAAGCCATAAAAGCACCTCAATGGGTATTTTCGGTCACAACAAAAACATGAAGGAAATGATTTTTTTTGAGATTCCTTACCTAGAAGCAAAGGAGATAATAATATGTAGAAATACAAGCTCAAGCTCCTTCAATGGTGGAACTCCATGGCACCGAAATGGGGTCTTGAAGTTTTAAGAAGATAGAAATGAAGAGCTTGATGAGAGAAGAATGGTGGTGTTTGTTTTTGATTTGGACAAGTGAGCTAGATTTTACAAGGGTCAAAGCTAGAGTTTTAATGGTGGTGGTGAATATTACCGTGAGAGCAGCAAGAAGGAAGGAGATGGAGTTTGGAACCGTGTGAAATGAGAAATGAAGAAATGAGAAGGTAAGTTGCTTTTGAAGATATTTGTTAATAAAGTAAAGTAAATAGTACTTAACTTGTCATCTTTATTTAACTAATGAGCTAACAAGGGTGGTGAGTCACCAACCTTAAAAACCGGCCCCCAATAGTAATATGAGGGTATTTTAGTCTTTGTTGAACATTTAATTACTTAATACAACATATGTTACAAAATAGCTTATTAAAATCACTATTCATGAAAACAAGGCACATAGAAGTGAAATTTTTGATTTCCTATTGATATAGACATCCAAATGTGATATTATAGTACACATATATATTTAAGAGTAATGATGGACATCTAGCCACTCAAAACTCATTTACAAGACAATTTTTCAAAAATGTGCTTTAAGACTCCTTAAAGCACATTTTGTGTTTAAACTTGTTTTCAAGCTTGGTTTTCTTTGGTAATTGATTTAATATGTTCATTAGTAATAAATGAGGTCTTGGTAAGTTCATTAGGTCTTACCCAAGTTTATTCCAAGCTTAGAGCACATTTTAGCCCTTATTGACCTTAAGGTATTTAATTGTGTTCTTTATGGTTTAAATTGTTTACTAATGTTTCTAAGACTCTTTTTAGTCTTAATACACCATATTTAGGTGTTTAAACAACATAACTAGGTTTGGGGTATTTCAATCTACCCCCCTTAAAAGAACTTTGTCCCCAAAGTTCATACTTCCACATATCCTAAATATTAGAACACGGGAATACTTATAAACAATACTTCCATACATCATTAACAACACTTACATAACATTGGACACAAGGTCCATACAACATAACATCGGGTACATAACATTGGACACAAGGTCCATACAACATTATCCACATCATTCAGACACAACGGTCTGTAACATAACAACATAACAGAGACGATGTATTTAAATACACGTCGTACTTACATAACCGAAACGGCTCTACCCCCCTTAAAAAGGGGTACGCCCCGTACCCTATACATAAGCACTAAGAAGTAAACAATGACGGGTACTTCGCCTTCATCTTATCTTCCAGCTCCCAAGTGGCCTCCTCAACGTCCTGGTTAGACCAAAGAACTTTCACCAGTCTCACAGACTTATGGCGAGTGTCTCGAGTCTTAGTATCCAGAATCCGTACCGGAGTCTCCACTGATCGCATGGTCGGCTCTAAGGTTAGCCTTTCAGGCTGAAGCACATGAGACGGATGAGACATATATTTCTTCAACTGGGACACATGAAATACATCATGTACCTTGCCCAGCTCGGCGGGTAGATCAAGTCTGTAAGCTACCGGGCCGATCCGCTCCGTCACAACATAAGGCCCCACATATTTTGGGCTCAACTTGCCTTTCTGGCCAAAACGAAATACTCCCTTCATGGGGGATACTCTCAAAAATACCTGATCGCCCACGGCGAACTCCAGGTCACGTCTGCGCACATCTGCGTACGACTTCTGTCTATCCTGAGCTGCCTTCATGTTAGCCCGGATCTGGCGAACTTCTGCCTGAACTTGCTCAAGATACTCTGGTCCTATAATGACCGTCTCACTCGACTCATCCCAGCATAATGGCGTGCGGCATGGTCTACCGTACAAGGCCTGGAAGGGAGACATCTTGATCGATGCATGATAACTGTTGTTGTAACTAAACTCGATCAGATGTAACTTATCAATCCAGCTGGTCTGAAAGTCAAGTGCACATGCACGTAGCATATCCTCAAGTGTCTGAATGGTGCGCTCACTCTGACCATCGGTCTGTGGGTGAAACGCTGTACTCAATTTCAGTTCGGTACCCAATGCTTCTCGTGTAGACTTCCAATATCTCGATAAGAATCTGGTATCTCTGTCAGATACAATTGTTTTCGGTACACCATGATGTCTTACAATTTCTCTATCAAAGAGTTCTGCCAGTTTTGCCACTTTCCAGGTGTCCTTCATCGGAATGAATCGGGCCACCTTGGTCAGTCGGTCAACAACAACCCATATCATATTCAGACCTCCCCTTGTAGGCGGAAGCCCTACTACGAAGTCCATGGAGATATCATGGAACTTCCACTCAGGCACTGGCATTGGCTGTACCATACCACCAGGCCGTCGGTGCTCAAACTTGACCTTCTGGCAAGTGAGACACCTCAACACATAATCACTTACATCTTTTTTCATTCCAGTCCACCAAAAATACCTTTTCATACTCTTATACATCTTTGAAGCTCCGGGGTGAATCGAAGTAGTAGAACAATGGGATTCACTCAATATGCGCTCCTTCAACTCAGCGCTACTCCTAGGTATACACAATCGGCCATTCAGCCTAATCAGGTCATCATCGTGGAGTCTGAAGTCGTACTTCTGACCCTCGAACGTGCCATCAATAAGCTTCTGCCTGATCTCCACCATATACTGATCCGTCATCTGAGCACTCCGCACCTCTTCAACCAAGCCAGTATGAGAGACTAGCGAATGGAGAGAGTGTGCTCGGCGACTCAATGCGTCAGCTACCACATTTGCCTTACCCTCTTTATATTGCAGATTAATATCGTAGTCATTCAGAAATTCAACCCACCTTCTTTGTCTCATGTTCAACTCCTTCTGAGTGAACAAGTACTTCAAACTTTTGTGGTCAGAATAGATTGTCACACTTACCCCATACAAATAATGTCGCCATATCTTCAATGCGAAGACAATGGCACCCAACTCCAGATCGTGGGTAGGGTAGTTCTCCTCATGCTTCTTCAGCTGTCGGGAGACGTATGCTACGACCTTCCCGTGTTGCATCAACACACAACCCATACCTCTACCTGATGCGTCGCAATAGACCTCAAAACCATCTGGACCGTCTGGTATAGTCAGGACTGGTGCAGATGTCAGAGCATCCTTGAGACTCGTGAAAGAACTCTCACAGTCGACTGTCCACTCGAATGGTGCATCCTTCTTCATTAAGGAAGTCATCGGCTTCGAGACACTGGAGAAGTCCTTCACAAACCCCTCCTATAATAACCTGCCAGACCGAGGAAGCTCCTGATATCGGTAACTGTCTTCGGCCTTGGCCAGGTGCGCACAGCATCAATCTTTGCCGGATCAACAGCGATCCCGGCCTCAGAAATCACATGTCCAAGAAAGGATACTTGGTTCAACCAAAATTCACATTTCGAAAACTTTGCATACAACTGATTCCTCCTCAATGTTTGTAACACATTTCTCAGGTGGCTTTCGTGCTCACCTCTCGATTTCGAGTACACAAGAATATCATCGATGAAGACTACCACAGACTTGTCCAACTGATCTTGGAACAAGCGGTTCATTAAGTCCATGAACTTAGCTGGTGCATTTGATAAGCCAAACGGCATAACTGTGAACTCATAATGCCCATACCTAGTTCTGAATGCTGTCTTTTCGATATCACTGTCACGGATGGCAATCTGATGGTATCCGGATCGTAGGTCTATCTTGGAGAATACTGATGCTCCCCTCAGCTGATCAAATAGATCGTCGATGCGTGGTAAAGGGTAACGGTTCTTCACCGTAACAGCATTCAGCTCCCGATAGTCAATACACAGGCGGAGGCTACCGTCCTTCTTCTTCACGAAGAGGACCGGCGCTCCCCATGGTGAAACACTAGGGCGGATAAAGCCCTTGTCAAGTAGGTCTCTCAGCTGCTCCTTGAGCTCTGTCATCTCTGCTGGAGCCATACGATAAGGTGCCTTCGCAATGGGTCCAGTGCCCGGAACTAAGTCAATCTCAAACTCAACCTCTCGTGCTGGCGGCATGCCCGGCAGTTCCTTAGGAAATACATCAGGAAACTCCGACACTACCGGCACATCAGGCTAAACTCTGGTCTCTCTCTATGTCCTGGACATAGCAGAGGTATACATCACTCCCTCGTCGTAGTTCACGACACATAGCCATGGCGGTGATGATCTGAGTCGAAGGCTCCCTGGGCCTCTGGCGGTAAGATATAGTAACCCCAGATGGACTCCGAAGAAGCAGTCGATGCTCGGCACATAGGATTCTGCCCTTGTACCGCTCCAACCAGTTCATCCCGACAATCACATCAAAGCCAAGTCCGTCGAACTCTATCAAGTCGATCGGAAACTCTTCACCTCTGATTCTTACAACAGCATCTCGGTGGTAGCGGGTGCACCTGATCCGCTCTTTCGACGGGAGAGTGACTAGAAAGTCTGGCATCTCATCACCGTCTAACCCCAGCCTCTTCGCAAAAGATAGCGAAATAAATGTGTGTGAGGCTCCGGAGTCGAACAAGATCGAAGCGTCCACGCCATTGACTGGAAAGGTACCGGTGAGGATTGTGCCGCTCTTGCCGGCTTCTGCCTCATTGCAGACACTCAGTGTACCTCCCGTTCCGAGTGCACAGCCTAATTCATTGGCAAACTAATAAGTATTGGGTAACAACACGGTTTATACTTCAATAACTCCACTTTATTCATTAACACACTCTTACAACATTGTTGGTTTACAGTCATATTAACACTTACAACATTCCTTAACATATACTGGTTACACATCACAATTATACAAGGCTTTAAAACTGTCTGAAGGTCAAATTCAAACGTCCGGTTTCATGTGTGTGGCATTGATCACTGCCGACGGTGCGGTATTCAGTTTGATCTTTCTGATGCCATGGTATAGCATCCTTGACTGCCCACCCATGATCAACACATCTCCCGATTTCAACACTAGCTTCTTTGCGAGGTCAGCACGCTTCTGCTCGCCATACACAAACACTGCGGTATCACCAATGGACCAAGACACCACGGGTACTCCCTTACTTAGAGACTCGGGTGACTCGTCCTTGTCTTGGTGTAAACCTAACCGTCCCCCTTTCTGGTAGAAGTTCACAATGCATAGATCTGCTTTCACATCTGGAATTGAATCCGTTTCAACTTGTTGAGCAATTCCCACGGCGTGGTTAACGACCGCAAGGAACTCCTCAGGTATACTTGGTATTGTTGCTCCATCTTCAGCTCACACTTCTTGATATGACTTGGTGTAAGGGTTCCAGTCCTTACCCATGCACATCATCTTCAATTGCATTCTTGCTCCGTTCGGGTATTCGGGTGTGTAGAAACCTCCTGGTTTTGCTCCAAGTTCGTCGCCTCGTCTGATGATATGGATTTGTGCTTCCGGTGTCAGGTATCCATTTAAGAGTATCATACCTGGCTGGATAACCTGACATTGCTCCATTGGAAAGTCGGTGATGTTGATGGTGGTTTCTTCAGGTTTGGTGTGGGTGGGATTGGATAACATATATTGAAGGTTCCTTTAAGTTTAGAATTATCTATTTAGGTGACTTTCATACTATACTTTAACTTTTCACTCACATGATGACACATTGGACTCACTAGTACACACATGCATGAAATGCGGTATGCAATCACTTATTACATTCAACAGTTTAGGCGGTACCTGGTCTAGAAGAGGGCCCTGGCGCCTCAGACCGGTCCACCACATTCAGGGCGGCCTTGCTAGGTCCCGACCCCTTCCCCTTCTGGGAATCAGTGTATCTCTGATCTGTGGGTGGCTGGTTAGCCGTCTTCGGGCCATCAATAGCTGCTGTGGCCTTACCCTTCCACTGCCCCTTGGGCTTGTTGACTCTGCTGTTGGGGTTCCGGTAACACTCGTAGTCACGGTGACCCCACTTCTCGCAGTAACGGCACTGTACTTCATTTCCCTTGCAGTCCTTGCCGGGGTGGTCTCCATTGCACCACTTACAGTAATAGTGGCGCTCCGGTCCAGAGCCCGTGCTAGCTGCTATCACAATACACTATCAATACTTGTCTCACAACTTATCAACATACACTTCAACTTATCACACAGATTAATAATTACCCTTAGGTGGGTAAGAGCGTAGGGGTTTCGCCGCATAAGCATATGTGAGCTTCAGTGGCTCCTCAGCTGTGGTGGTTTGGGCTTGGCCCTTGTCACCCTGGTGCTGACTCTTCTGGGGCTGGGGATAAGGTTTCTTCTTCTTCTTTCCTCCCCCGTACCCCTGCGGACTCTGGCCCTCGCTCGTGGCCTTGCGCTTGTGCGCGTTCTCCTCGTCCCTCAGACGGACGGTGATCTCCACCTTAGCAGCGGCATGATAGCACTCCTGAATTTAGGACGTCAGTCATGCCCCGCAAAACATACTCACAAACTCACATTAATACTCACTTATAGACTACACATTTTCACATCACTTTTAAATTACCTGCAAGGTAGTATACTCAGCTGGCCCCATCCCATAGCGAAGACGGTGGCTGAGACCGTTATAGAAACGGTTTACCAGCACCCGGTTCGAGTATCCCAGGTCCGGTAACAGGTGGATAAGGCCGGTGAATGCAGTGTAATACTCATCAACCGACACCTTGTCCCCCTGCCTCAGACTATCCAGCTCCAGGCGCTTGGCCTCTTGAACATGCACAGGGTAGTATTTGGCTCGCAGTAGAGCCGTGTACTCCCTCCATCCAAACTGAGGATCCGCCATCCGGTCCTCTCTCACAAGCTTCCACCAATTCTGTGCCGAACCCTTCAGGTAGTAAGCGGCAAGACGGACCTTAGCCTCTGCAGGTACAGCCAAGGTCTCGTAGGCGGTCTCCAACTCGGAGATGTACGCCTCCAGCTTACGTGGGTCGGTCTCCCCATGAAATGAAGGGGGTCTCAAGTCTGCCAATGCCTTGACCCAGTTGGTCTCTCGTGGCGGTGGCGGTGGTGGTTGAACTCCGGGCATCTGCCCCTGCTGAATCGCAGCTACAAGCTGGGGTACCATTTGGGCTACAGCGGCTGCTACAGCCTCAGCCATAACCTGGGCCGTAGTATTCTCGCCCTGGTCACCCGTATCTCCATTGCCGCCTCCGCGGCCTCGACCTCGCGGTCTACCTGACATCTGAATTCACATGAACATTATTAGCATTATGCTTACACACTTATCGGTTCCAACGGTTGAAACGTTTCCCGACAACAAGGTATCCCCACACTTGGTTAGTGGTTAACCTTTCCATAACTGATCACTTAGGTAACTGTAGTTAGGTTTCCTAACTCGGTATATTCCTAAGCTCGGTATTCTAGTCATCAGAGCGATACTTCGCTCTGATACCACTTTTTGTAACACCCCTACTACGCACATAACACTACTTGAAATCGCAGCGGAATTTAAAAACTAAACAGTAACTAAACGAATGGTGCTACAACGCCGTCAACCACCCACGTGGTTAACAAGGCTGAATAAATACAATTGTACCGGTCTGATGATCAGACTCCCGAGCATAGAACTAAACCACATATATACATTAAACAAAATACCGAGTGTTTACATACATCCTTCACTGTTAACCATCACTGTAAACCGTTCATAACCAAATACATAACGCCACGGGAGCACAGGCGCATCCCGGGCCAACATCCAAAAGTATTCAAAAGTAAACCTGCATCCTAGGATCTAAAGCCACTCCGCTTCTTCGATCCTCATCCTGCAGTATAAGAAATATGGATCCCCCGAGGGGGTCAGCAACCCTTGGCTGGTATGGTTAACGCGCAGCCCATCGGCTACCGGGATACGCGCAACTAATTGTCATGATAACATGGCATTCATTTTTATACATAACATAACATAACATAATATGTGGCATAGCATCAATAGTGCACAGCACAACATCACATACACAGTGGATCTTCGTTCCACAATAACAAACCACGAAGGTCAAATAACATAAGAGCCTAGAGAATGATTCACCCTCATGTTAAGCTCGTTACACACACTCATTACCGTTCTGTTATTCGAACGAGTAACTTAAGTCACAGATGGTTCGGATATAGTGACCCGAACACACCACACAAACACATGTTCCCACTAAACCGATCATAAGTCAGAATAGGTAAGCTTTGGAGGAAGCTAGCGGGAGATCGAACGCCAAATTAAGGAGAACAATCTTAACAACATAAGAGTCGAATCTGATTCAGATATCTACTCTTAACTTACATGCATGACCGGACAACCGGATTCCTCACTTCCCAGTTAACACTTGTTAGAAGTTCATGGTGGAACTTAACAACCAATACACAATAGGTGGTAAGTCATGTTAGACACACAAGGGAAATGAGTCACATCATAACATCACAATAATATGAACAACTGTAAACTCATTACATGTTTAGATCTTATAACGTCATAAACACACAGAAAACACAACACACACATACAACACACAAGCCGGTGTAAACCGGTAGGCAACAGACTGCAAGAAAACCATACCTTGGTCCTTGCCTCGATTCGTTTCCACCTTGAGAGAATCCTAAACACATTAGTAACGTCGGTTAATTAACGCACTAGTCCATTGTTAACTTGTTACTTCACATAACTATTTTATTTTATTTTCATACTTGTTAAACTCTTCACCATTTTAATTACCATTATAACACTCCTAACATGGCTTTAACTAACCTCATATTATCATTACTAACTTATTACCATTTTTAGATAACATTTCCCATCTTAAAACAACATTTTTGGTCCATATTGTGGCCCGTCCGAACTTGTGTCCGAACCTCCAAGTTCGGACGCAAGCCGTGACTTTAGACAGAAAACAGACACACGTCCGAACTTATGTCCGGACTTCGGAAGTTCGGACGTGAGTCGAGAAAAATTCTAGACAGAAATCCATGCGTCCGAACATGTGTCCGGACTTCCCAAGTTCGGACACAGTTCGAGGATAATCCTAAGGAAGAATGGGTACGTCCGAACTAGTGTCCGGACTTCCCAAGTTCGGACACTGTTCGCGAGTGAGAACCTTTACCCAACAGAGCCTGTCCGAACTTCCATATCCGGACGGAAGTTCGGACAAGGCATAATACTCAATTTCTAAACCTTTAAACACTTAACCAAATTTCTCCAAAGCCTCCAACACTTATAGTATCTTCTCCTAAGGTTTCTAAGTGGTATTCCTTGCCTATTCTAATCATTATACCAAGATATTTCTTCCACACAACATCATTACCCAAACATCATTTCTTACAAACTAAAACTCCTTATGTCATCCTTGAAATCCCTTTTTCTAAGCTTGCACTTTCTCCTTATTTTACCAAAGTTTGCCTAAGTCTTACCTAAGTCCAAAATGACTTTGGTACATACTAAAACTTCAAGATCATGCCTAAGTCCTTATTACACTCTAGAACACTTCCTAGTTTATCAAAATTCCTTTAAAACATCTTGAACTCCTTATGTATTTTCTCAAATTTCGGCATAGGTTCTCCTAGCATTTTATTACACCAAAGCACATTGTTTTCACCAACAAACAACCAAGCACACTAAAAATCCATCAAGCACTTTCTTATACACAAACTTCACTCATATAGCACTACATCACAATATAGTGCATAATTTAAATTGCATGGCACTTAGGCCCTTAAATGACATGGCTCTTAGGCCCTTAAGATGCATAAATCATAAACACTGAATTTCCACAATATATTTGCCTTTGACCTGCAAATACACTCAACAACACATATGCCTTTTACTAGTCTCTTTGAGAACATTTACTAGGTCATTCACCTTTTGCTCTTTAGGTAGTTTTAACAAGCATTATAAGCTCATTTCTCCTAAGGCATTAAACAACATTAGGTTAGTATATTTACCTCTTCTCCAAACAACTTCTTTCTTGTTTCCTTATAAAACCGGTAAGGTATTTGATTCCTTGTCAAGTTCTAAACAATATACAAACATCATAATGAGTATTCAAGCTTTAAGCTTCATCTCATTGTAAACCCTAATTTTACATTGTTTCAAAAACATTAATGTAGTTGTTTTACCTTGATCTTTGAAGAGAGTTTGAATATCTATGAAGAGAGGACTCCACCTAGTCCATGAAAGGTTGGAATGAAGCTAAACAAAGTCACACAAAGAGCACCTCAATGTATTTTCGGTCAAACAAAAACATGAAGGAAATGATTTTTTTTGAGATTCCTTACCTAGAAGCAAAGGAGATAATAATATGTAGAAATACAAGCTCAAGCTCCTTCAATGGTGGAACTCCATGGCACTGAAATGGGGCTCTTGAAGTTTTGAGAAGATAGAAATGAAGAGCTTGATGAGAGGAAGAGATTGGTGGTGTTTGTTTTTGATTTGGACAAGTGAGCTAGATTTTACAAGGGGTCAAAGCTAGAGTTTTAATGGTGGTGGTGAATATTACCGTGAGAGAGCAGCAAGAAGGAAGGATGGAGTTTGGAACCGTGTGAAATGAGAGAAATGAGAAGGTAAGTTGCTTTTGAAGATATTTGTTAATAAAGTAAAGTAAATAGTACTTAACTTGTCATCTTTATTTAACTAATGAGCTAACAAGGGTGGTGAGTCACCAACCTTAAAAACCGGCCCCCAATAGTAATATGAGGGTATTTTAGTCTTTGTTGAACATTTAATTACTTAATACAACATATGTTACAAAATAGCTTATTAAAATCACTATTCATGAAAACAAGGCACATAGAAGTGAAATTTTTGATTTCCTATTGGTATAGACATCCAAATGTGATACTATATAGTACACATATATATTTAAGAGTAATGATGGACATCTAGCCACTCAAAACTCATTTACAAGACAATTTTTCAAAATGTGCTTTAAGACTCCTTAAAGCACATTTTGTGTTTTAACTTGTTTTCAAGCTTGGTTTTCTTTGGTAATTGGTTTAATATGTTCATTAGTATATAAATGAGGTCTTGGTAAGTTCATTAGGTCTTACCCAAGTTTATTCCAAGCTTAGAGCACATTTTAGTCCTTATTGACCTAAGGTATTTAATTGTGTTCTTTATGGTTTAAATTGTTTACTAATGTTTCTAAGACTCTTTTTAGTCTTAATACACCATATTTAGGTGTTTAAACAACTTAACTAGGTTTGGGGTATTTTAAAGGGATTGGTTGTCCTTGGACTGAATATAAGTGCAAAACTATATGTGTTTGATGTAAGGTGAAACAAGGGAAGCTATGGAAAAATTTAGTTGATGAACAAAGAGTTTTAAGTATTGTTAAGGTGGTTTTATGACCTAGGTTGTACTAGGAATTATTAAAGGTTATATAGGTGGAAGGAAGTGAATTAAGGAGTTCTTGAGTGCTATGATGACCAAGGAATGGTCTTGGAGGATTTAGAGATCAAATGGGTGTTTTAAACACACCAAGGTTATGTTATGTGAAGTGTTAAGTCTTGTTCAAGTTTTGGTAATCAAAGGAAAAATAATGCCTTGTGGAGGTCTAAGTGTAAACTTGTGGAAAATAGAAGGAGTTGTGTAAAGGAGGTGTATGTGAGAAATAATGCTTATGGAGTAGTGGTAGTGTTAGTGAGGTAACATTTTGGTTAGTGGTGTTGTAGGTATAAAACTATCACTTAGGAAACTTAAGGAAAAATATTACAAGTGTTGGTGAATTTTGCAAGAATTGAGTGAAGGATTAAACAAGGTATTAGAAGAGGTTTGAGGTGCCAAATTGGTGTTTAAACATGTTAGGATTTGTGTAGAAACATTAGGAGGAGGATAGGTTTGGATTAGAGGATTGAAAGTGGCTGAAAAACAATGTTCTGGACTAATTCTAGTGGTCCGGGTTCACAAATCGGTACCTAAACCCGGACCACCCCAAAAAAACCCGAGAGTGCAATTTGTATGTGGTCCGGGTTTGTATCCCGGTACACAAACCCGAACCAGGTGAAAAAGTGGCCAGAGAGTATAGCGGTGAGATGGTCCGGGTTTGTAAACTCTGACACAAACCCGGACCATCCTAAAAATGTTCCAGAGAGTGTTTTTAAGCATTTCCAAGGTGGGGATTTGGATGTTAATGATAATATATGATTGTTAGGAGTTGTTTGGTGACATGTAAAGGCCATTTAAAGTATAAACAAGTGTGAGAGTGAATGTCTAAGTTGTGAACTTAAGATCACATAAATAAATTAAGTACAACGGGATGACGGGGTTAACTATGGGCATTAGATATTAAGCAATCATGTTACCCCAATATTAATGAAAGTAATTGTAATGTTACCAGTTGTTCAAGAATTGTTCGAGGAACATAAGAGGACGCATTAGCGTGGACCATGGTGACAGGTATGGTTTTCTTGCAACCTGTGTCCTATCGGATTACACCCTTGTATGCCAATGTGTTTTTTCTGAGTGTTTGCCACCTTGTAAGATAAAACATGTAATGAGTTTATAGTAATTTATTTATGTGGCGTGTTCAATTCCGATACCGTTTAACCTCGAAAGTGTTAAACCTTAGCTAACCAAATCTAGGATCACATAAGAGATCGGTATTCGGATTTAACGACCCAATCCATGGGAACGTTCTAACCACGGCTATGCGTGAGTTAGTTGTATATTGTTTGTGCGTGTAAGTATGTTTACCACCATTGTGTGTTTAACCTGGTTGTAATGCCTTATGGTGTGTGGATGTGATAGGTTCCTGTGGAGGGTGATTTTTCGGTATGAGGGGGGTTTATCTAAATATGGTTCTTGACCGAAAAGCCTAGATCCTAGAAATTGCCATTCTGTGGAGGGTGAAAACCCGTCATTCTGGCATCCCTCAAATACCTACTACATCGTCCGTCTTTCCCAGAAAGCATAAAGGGGAGTGCAAGTGAGCACTACACCCGCTCTCAATGGGCCCCACACGGACTTATGCCTCTTTAAGGCGGAATTGACTAGAATCGCCACCTAGTTTGACCTAAGGAACTAGGAAGGAAAGGGAAGGAGGGTTCTAAGAACCGTTAATTGACCCTGAGATTATTGCCTATGGATAAGACTTATCTGGTCATGTCAGAGATTCTGTGTGGGTTCGCACTGGGTTACACCCCTTAAAGTGGCAATGACCACAACTTTGGATTGGTGCCCGAGGAAACCTCAGTCTCCAATTGTCAGGATTGCCTTCTTTCAAAACCTTATTTAAAGAGATTCATTTAAAAACCAAGGATATGATTATGACAGGAGAGGAGAAAATGAGTGGATGAGGCGAGCTTTTTTGCCAAGCTAGCGCCAAGAAGAAGAATTGCTGGATTCAAATGAGTGTAGAATGAAATTAGGAGTCTGATTCTGAGAGTTGAAGAAGTCGAGAGTTTGTGGGGGTCAGAGGTGATTTGAATGTTTGACACATACATATCGCCTTGGAGTTGGGAAAGGGGTTTTTTGTTTTGAATGGGGTCGCACCCTAGATGGGCTGCCTACGTACTCAACTCCCGTTGAGATCAGACCTTACGTAGTTCACGGTTTGGGTTTGGAAGTTTTGATGTTTTGAAGGGTTTTGATGGGTTTGAGATTTAGAGGGGTTTGGAATTTCGAGAAGTTTTGGGTTTGAGATGTTAGTCTGTGAGACGCTCGGTCTGTGAGACATTTGAAACCTTGAGATCGAAGTCTGTGAGACACTCGGGTCTGTGAGACACACGGGTCTGTGAGACACTCGGGTCTGTGAGACACTCGGGTCTGTGAGACACTCGGGTCTGTGAGACACTCGGGTCTGTGAGATGTTTGGGTCTGTGAGACATTCGAATCGTTGGGATAATAAGTCTTTGAGACTCCCGGGTCTATGAGACATTTAGAGTGTAGGAGAGATTGAAATGGAATTGAAAATTGAATTGAAATTGGAGTTGAATCGGGATTGAATGAATATTGATTTGAATTGGAAATGAAATGATTTGGATTTGAATGTTTGGAATTGAATTGAGTTTGGATTTGAATGAGTTTGGATTTGAATGAGTTTAGAATTGAATTGAATTTGAATTTGAATTGAATTTGGACTTGAATGAGTTTGGAATTGAATTGAATTTGAATTGCATTTGGATTTGAAATGAGTTTGGAATTGAATTGAATTGAATTTGAAAAACGGGTCAGGTCAAAATTTGGGTTAGTCAAAGTTTGGTTGGTCAAAGTTCGAGTCAAGGTCAAAGTTCGGGTCAAGGTCAAAGTTGGACCGGGTCAAAGTTGGGTCAAGGTCAAAGTTCAATTTGGTCAAAGTTGACCAAGTCAAAGTTCAGGTTGGTCATAATTGGACCAGGTCAAAGTTAGACCGGATTGGGCCTTGGTCAAGGATTGGGCCTTAGAAGATGGGCCAGATTTGGCCTTGGAAGATGGGCCAGATTTGGCCTTGGAAGATGGGCCAGATTGGACCTTGGAATTGGGCCAGATTGGACCTTGGAATTGGGCCAGATTGGGCCTTGGTCAAGGTTTGGGCCAGATTGGGCCTTGGTCAAGGTTTGGGCCGGATTGGGCCTTAGAAGATGGGCCAGATTTGGCCTTGGAAGATGGGCCATATTGGACCTTGGAATTGGGCGATTGGACCTTGGAATTGGGCCTTGGTCAAGGTTTGGGCCGGATTGGGCATTAGAAGATGGGCCAGATTTGGCCTTGAAAGATGGGCCAGATTTGGCCTTGGAAGATGGGCCAGATTGGACCTTGGAATTGGGCCAGATTGGGCCTTGGAATTGGGCCAGATTGGGCCTTGGTCAAGGTTTGGGCCGGATTGGGCCTTAGATGATGGGCCAGATTGGGCCTTGGAATTGGGTCGGGTTAGGCCTTGCAAAGTGGGCTAAAAATCATTTTTGTTTGCAATTGGCTGAAAATTGTTTTTGGGTTGAATTGGCTTTTTAGGACTGATTTGGGCCTTGGGCCTTTTTATTTTGGATGTTGGGCTTTATTTGGCATTGGAATTGAATTTATGTTTGGATTTTGAAATTGAATGATTTTTGTATGGAATTTGATTTTTTTTTATTTGTTTTTGAATTGATTTTGGAATTGAATAATTGATTGTAAATTTTATTCTGACATTATGGATGATTTGGAAAATTTTAAGGAAAATAGGTATTCCTCACATGTGCCGTGTCTAGGACCCGTTTGCATGGAGGATACCTTGACCTAAAGCTTTTCTACAAAGGAGTGACCTAATGGGCTAACTAGGGCTTCCTAGATATTGGGCCTCTATATTGGGCTGGACCCAACAATTAACAACCTAATCTATATACAATGGAGACAAAATAACAAACAACACTAGAATTCAAATCTTAAGGTGGGGGCATATACATTTGCGTCTCTTTCTATTTCCCTTTCTTTGAAAAATTTAAGTGGATCTATATGCTTCCTAAAAATGGTTGCTAATCAATTTTATTAAGCCCCTTTTTTTCATTTTATTTTTTTTATGAAGAAACAACCGTTAAGAAAAGCACATAAAATGGAAAAAGGAGGACAAAAGCCTACTCAAAATTGTTGTAATCTATTTAATAACCAATTGATGAAAACTAAACCGGAATGTTGCTGATTCATTTTTTTCTTTGATTTTACCATAAAACATCTAGATTAAAACTAATTAAGCGTGGGCCCTACCCATGAGTTTCTAATCAGTTTTACTAATCTCCTTTTTATTCCTTTTAATGACCAGATAAGGATTCTATACTAAACAACAAAAGAGAAAACAAAAATACAAAATAGCAAAACGTAGAATGAAAGAATGGCGTGGATCCTAAAAGAACAAAACAAATATAAGCAGAAGAAACTAGCAGCACTATACATGAATGATGAACCTTTTATTATTCATGATTATCATCTAATTTTGCCGTATATACAAAAGAATTGAAAGTCGTAGGCCTGTAAACAAAACGTTCTCTCCAGAAACATGAAGTCTCGCATATAGAAGAAAAACAGTCACTACCAGTTAGCAGATCAATTACTCAGTAGTGATTATAGTTCCAAAATATCAAAGACATGGGTATGCTAAATCACAGATATCAGGTAGACGGAGCAGAGCACTTTGAATACATTTATCGAGCAATCACTTAGAGTATTCGCGTGTAGATTAACATACCAGATGAAGACAACCATGTTCACGGGAGAGGAGTAGACAAGGATTTTGATGCAGAGGGGCATCTATATTCTTTGCTTGATATTTGGTTTGCAAAAATTACCGTCATGGAGAAAATGAAGAAAGTTGAGTCTATATGCACTTTCGTCGCCGGTGGGGTTGCAAAATTAACAACATGAAGATAATGAAGTGAGGTTGAGCGTGTCTATTCTTCCTTCACCAGTTTGGCTGCAAATTACCATGTTGAAGAGAATGAAGAGGCCCGGCGCTGTATGCTCCTTGTGCGTCAGTTTAGTAAGCAAAGTACTGTGAGTGAGGAGAAGAGATGGAGTACGTATAATGTTTCGCCAGCTTGGAGAGAATGAAGGGAGAGCAGAGCCGTCTCAGAATGGAGGTAGAGCTGAGATGTATGCTCCTTGCTCTCACCGGTCGCAGAAAATAGAACAAGCCGGAACTAGCGTGCTCTTTGTTAGCTAGCTTAGGTTGCAAGAACACGGGAAGGGAAAGGATGAAGGTGCAGAGTGTATATTTCCTTATTTCGTCAGGTAGTTTGCAAAATTTACCGTGAGTTTTGAGATGAAGAGAGGGCAGGGATATTTGTTCGCTAGTTTGGGTAGTAAATACCATGAGGAAGAGAATTATGATGGTGCAAAGCTTTTGTCCCTTATTTCCTCAGGTGAGGAGAAAGAAGAAGGCAGTTGAATATATATGTTCCTTGTTCGACGGGAATGAGAGAGGTGGAGCATGCTTGCTCCTTGTTCACCAGCTACGTGTAAATTACCGTGAATGAAAAGCTTCAAGGGTGTGCAGAGTATGTATGTTATTCGTGAGGAAGGGAATGAATAGAGGCTTAGAGCATGAGGAAGAGAATGAAAGGTCTAGTTGTACACTGGTGAAGAAGATGAAGACGATGAGCTCGTATGCTCCTTGTACGCCAGAAAAGAGGATGAAGAAGGTGCAGCTCGTCGGTTCCTTCTGGGTTGCAAAATCATCGACGTGAGGAAGAATAGACTTGTCGCTCCTTCGCCTCGAGAGCCCTTTTTTTTTGGTGCCGGGAGGCTTTTTTTGTTGGCGGCGATTCTCCAGCAAGTTAACATCAGAATTGTAGAAGAATGTAGGAGGAGAACGAGAGAAATTGTCGGCTACAGTGCCCTACTTCTTCTTTTATATAGAAAGAAATAGGGTTTTTGTTAGCAGATAGCTGGGATTGGGTCTGGACAAGCAAATCGGATTGGGCTTCACTGAACTGGGCCGTGGATGCAAGTAGGAGTATAATAACAAAAAAAAAACACAATTAGAGGAGGGGCTCTGGTTCAACCCACCACCTCTGGGTTCTATGAAGTAGGTATACACCAATTAGGCTAGTGTTGATCCTTGATGATTTTATGTAACAATTGATTAGTATCTTGATGCCAGATTCAAACTAAGGAAGTGAAAATATAAAAGAGCTGCTCTAGGCTTGCTAGTTCTCAAAGTCAAACCCAAAACATTTGACATCCCTAACATGCATTCTAACCAACTATACTAACCTACAGAACTCAAAACAATGTAAAAAAAAATAACGCTAAAGCTCAAATACGAACTAAATGAATTCTTCAAACGCTACCGTTTTGAATGAAAATATATACTAAGATGAAACAGTTTTATCTAATGAATTTTTTTTTCTTCTCAAGAATCACAAAATGACGGAATGTAAAAAAATGAAAAGACCATAAAATATTAAGTAAATGAAATAAAAGAATGATAAGTACATGAAATAATGAAATGGTACTAATGAAATGGTGATTAAAATACAAATGAACGCAACAGAAATGGAGGTTGAATTACTTATGTACGAGTGACAGTAAATAAGATAGAAAGAAGAAGTATCGAAATAAAATGTGATGAGCGGAAGTGTAGTCGAATTAACGACAAAACGAAACATGCTAGTATAGAATATAATAGTGAAAATGTACATAAAATGATGAAAATAATTCTAAAGATAATAACGATAAAGGCAAAATAAAAACAAGTACTATTAAAGGAAATATAAGTAAATGTATCAATGAAATGAGGTGAGATAAAATCTACAAGTAACAAAATAGCATGAACAAAAATAAAACGAATAGACAAATGAATAAGCCAATAAAACGTAACTGACTAACACGAAATAAATCGAAAAATAAAATGGTAAAATGAGTATATAACGAAAATGGACGAATTTGAAAGCGGATGGATTGAAAATTGATTTTAAAAATATGTCTTAGAATGGCGGTTTCATTTTGGTACGCACATGAATAAGTGTCAAAAAGAAAGGCGACGACCCACTTATTTTTTTTATTTATCTGAATTTTGCTTTATGGGGTGAGAATTTTTGGTGTCTACAGATGGCTCCCCTTGATTCAATTTTGCAAGCCCTTGCAGAATTGGATCAAGGTTGAGAGGCGCCAAAATTCTCATTACAGCTTTGTGGTGCATTGGGATGCGACCGCGAGAAGAAGATGTATGAATGCGACAGGAAATGATATGATAGCTGAATGCACGAGGACTTATTACGAGCCTCAACTGGACCTCTTGATATCCAATCCTAGGACTTATGATGAGCCTAGAATGGAAATAATAGATTGGTTTAGGGTGCACGGGGACTTAGGAGTGCCTCAACTGGACCTCTTGACATCCAGTCCTAGGGCTTATGACGGGCCTAGAATGCGATTGAAAGTACGGGGACTTAGGAGTGCCTCAACTAGACCTCTTGACATCTAGCTATAGGACTTATGACGAGCCTATAATGCTAACAATAGATTAGTTTGGGGGTGCACGAGGGCTTAGGAGAGCCTCAACTGAACCTCTTGACATCCAGTCCTAGGGCTTATGACGAGCCTAGAATGCAATTGAAAGTACGAGGACTTAGGAGTGCCTCAACTAGACCTCTTGACATCTAGCTATAGGACCCATGACGAGCCTATAATACTTTTGAATGTATACCGTACTAGTAGTGTAATAGCTGCCTAGCAGGTGGATGTGAAACGATCTTGCACTAGTAGCGTAATAGCTGCCTAATGAAGGAAAAACGAGGGGACCGCACTAGTAGCATAATAGCTGCCTAGCGGGCTATGAAGTGGACGATCTCGCACTAGTAGCGTAATAGCTGCCTAGTGGAGGAAAAAAAGGCGGGACCGCACTAGTAGCGTAATAGCTGCCTAGCAGGTTATGAAGCGCATGATCTCACACCAATAGCGTAATAGCTGCCTAGTGGAGGAAAAAACGACGGGACCGCACTAGTAGCGTAATAGCTGCCTAGCGGGCTATGAAGTAGACAATCTCGCACTAGTAGCGTAATAGCTGCCTAGTGGAGGAAAAAAGGCGGGACCGCACTAGTAGCGTAATAGCTGCCTAGCGGGCTATGAAGTGAACAATCTCGCACCAGTAGCGTAATAGCTGCCTAGTGGAGGAAAAGATTGGGACCGCACTAGTAGCGTAATAGCTGCCTAGCGGGCTATGAAGTAGACGATCTCGCACTAGTAGCCTAATAGCTGCCTAGTGGAGGAAAAACCGAAGAGACCGCACTAGTAGCGTAATAGCTGCCTAGTGGGTTATGAAATGAACGATCTCGCACTAGTAGCGTAATAGCTGGCTAGTGGAGGAAAAAAATGGGACCTCACTAGTAGCGTAATAGCTGTCTAGCGGGTGTAAACGAAAATTCGACCGCACTAGTAGCGCAATAGCTGTCTAGCGGATGTAAAATGAAATGCGACCGCACTAGTAGCGCAATAGCTGTTTAGCAGGTGTAAAACAAAAGGCGACCGTACTAGTAGTGCAATAGCTGTCTAGCAGGTGTAAAACGAAAATTCGACCGCACTAGTAGCGCAATAGCTGTCTAGCGGGTGAAAATGAAATTCGACCGCACTAGTAGCGCAATAGCTGTCTAGCGGGTGTAAAATAAAATTCGACCGCACTAGTAGCGCAATAGCTGTCTAGCGGGTGTAAAATGAAAGACGACCGTACTAGTAGCGCAATAGCTGTTTAGCAGGTGTAAAACGAAAGGCGACCGTACTAGTAGTGCAATAGCTGTCTAGCAGGTGTAAAATGAAAAATTCGACCGCACTAGTAGCGCAATAGCTGTCTAGCGGGTGTAAAATGAAATGCGACCGCACTAGTAGCGTAATAGCTGCCTAGGGGTGTAAAACAAAAGGCGACCGTACTAGCACAATAGCTGTCTAGCAGGGTGTAAAACGAAAAATTCGACCGCACTAGTAGCGCAATAGCTGTCTAGCGGGTGTAAAATGAAATGCGACCGCACTAGTAGCGCAATAGCTGCCTAGCGGGTGTAAAACGAAAGGCGACCGTACTAGTAGCGCAATAGCTGTCTAGCAGGTGTAAAACGAAAAATTCGACCGCACTAGTAGCGCAATAGCTGTCTAGCGGGTGTAAAATGAAATGCGACCGCACTAGTAGCGCAATAGCTGTCTAGCGGGTGTAAAATGAAATGCGACCGCACTAGTAGCACAATAGCTGCCTAGCGGGTGTAAAACGAAAGGCGACCGTACTAGTAGCACAATAGCTGTCTAGCAGGTGTAAAATGAAAAATTCGACCGCACTAGTAGCGCAATAGCTGTCTAGCGGGTGTAAAATGAAATGCGACCGCACTAGTAGCGCAATAGCTGCCTAGCGGGTGTGAAGATACGTTAGATAGTGAGCAAAATTTGTGGGTATATGCAGATGATATGTGATGTGAGGTGATTAACCAATGTATTAATTGAATTAAACTCCCTGTTTGTGGATGTAGGTTTTTGTGTGAGCAGATGGCTCTAGAGTTGCCTTCGGGATGGCTCCGACATGGCTTCAAAGATCTGAGATGGCTCCAGCATGCGTTGATGGCTCCAGTATGCACTGATGGCCCCGGTAGGCACTGATGGCTCCGGTGTGACCAATGGTCTCGGGGTGGTTGGTGGGTTTGACATGGTTGGTGATTTTGTGGTAATTTGTGGGCTTTGATTTGCCTGAGAGTTTTTTTCAAGGTGGTTTGATGGCTCCGCTGGTGGATTTATTGTTGTTTGACGGGATTTGTTGTGGACTTTGTAGTGAGTGAATGGTTTTTCATGGGTGAACGATGAAACACAGTTGCATGACTTGTTGGGAGTTCTCATCATGGTTCTAGGATTTCCATGGATGGCTCCGGGATGACCTTATGCTGATTGAGCATGACGATGCTTTGGTTGGTTCACTTTAATGACACCGAGGGGAAAAGGGAAGTTTTTGCCTTTGATGTGGTCGCACCCTGAACGGGCTGCCTACGTACTCAATTATGTATTGAGATCAGACCTGACGTAGTTCGAAACTCTGTGAGCAAGGTCTTGGTGACGAAATGGCTCCGACAGGAATTTGAAGTGGCTTCTGTATTGTTCTCGAACTGTTGGGATGGCTCCCGCGTAGCTCTAGAGATGGTTTCAATATTTGAGGATGGCTCCCATATGGCTCCATCTTGGCTTTGGAAGTGATGTCGATGAGGCTCAAGCATGACACTGGATGGCTCCGGGGTGGTTTCCGCATGGCTCTCGAAGGGCTCTTGTATGATTTCGATATGGCCTCGGGATGGCTCCAGGTTTGACTTCTTTTGATCGGGAGTTGTGCTTCAATAATTGCAACTGTAGTCGACTTTCAGCGAGACTAGGCAAAGTCCTTGACAATCGGATGAGGAAGATGGGTTTATGATGCATACAGACATTAAATGTTAGATACGATGCAAGATGCATATGCGGTTTTGGAGGGAGAGTATGCTCCTTATCTCTATTAATATGAGGTTTACGAATATAAGACATCTTTAGTTCGATCTTGAGTGATTGTTGAACTGGAGTGCGTGAATCACCTTCCTCTCTTGAAGGGATGTAGGTCAATCTCTCGTGAGTATGGCCGTGTGTGCTAATGTCGTGATGATACTCTTGATGCTCAGAGCAATATTTTCCTGAGAATTTCTTTTTGAGGGTATGAACTTTCCGTTCCTTACAAATTCCTCACCTGCAATGAGGTAGGCTGATTATGATTTGGTAGTTTAATCGAAGAGTCACTCGCACTCTAAAGACCTTGTGAAGTAAGGTCGCACTCATTCACTCATAGTCCCTGTATTGTGAGGTGGGACATGTTGATAACAAGCACGAAGCTTATGATTCATGTTTCAGATCCGATACTTTCAGTTAACGCTCACCAACTAACGAGTCAGAGGTCTTTTATTGGGTTATAACGGGGTTGAGGGGTATGATGTATGTCACATGGGGCTGGAGGATTTGTTTAGGAATTGTGGAGCTTTTGTGCAATAGAGGACATGTTTCGCCTTTGCCATGGGTGGAATGATTAGAAGGGTTTTGATAACCCCTTGTCGATTTCTGCGGGACATCATTGGTCCTTTTGGTTTGGATTTCCCCTTCTTGCCTCTTCTGGCGTACGATTTGAACTTTCTTCTCATTTTTGTGTTATTGAAATTGCATTTGGCTCATCAACTTTTTCAAGCATTCTCTGCTTTGTATTTTGGCTTTCAACTTTGGAGTTGCATTGACTCATCGATCTTTTTGAACATTTTCAGCGTTCTTTTTTGGTGTTTGACTTTGGAGTTTCCTTGACTCATTGATTTCTTCAAACATTTCATTTGTTGTTTTTGTAATAGATGGTGGGGAGGGGCCATGGCTCCGGCTCCTTTGAGATCCTCTATTGCAAGGCCAAGTAAGTATATGTACGTTGGTTGGCATGTTGTGGAGTTCACAGAAAAAGTTTTATCGTGAAAGGCTCAGCGGGGCTCACTAAGGGATTATGTACAGGGCAGTCAAAGCTCTTTGGTTTTGTGAAGATTGTTATTCCTAAGTGCCTCGTCATTCTCATTAGTCAATGATTGTTTTCTTACTATTCTCAGATCTTTGCATGGATCACAGTTCGTGACTTGCTATCGACATTGATCTTACTCTGAACTATGCCTCTCCATGTGATGAAGGAATGCACATGTCGCTCGTGGTTTTACCTCTATGGACTCGCTCTATCTTCCCTCATCGCTCAGTGGATTGTCCAATACACTCATTTGAAATTCAAGGGAAATACCGCTCTTTGCACACTACTCACTTGGTTTGTGGTGCTGATTTTGATTAGACCCTTGTGTTCATTGACGGGTCGAGAGTTTAGTGGTTCAAGCACTCTGTTCAATTGATCTCTCAAGATTTTCCCGAAGATTTCATTTCGATATGGGAGTATGCAAATGCAATTCTCTACCATGCGATGTATTGTGGTAATATGGAATTACTATGTATAGGATGCATGAAATGCTGAAAATGATGAATGAAGATGGTTGACTGAGTTTTTTTTTTTTGATGCAATGCATGAGTGGTAAGGTTATGGCTAGTCTCGCTTGAGTCGTTTCCAGTTGATGGTCTATGAAGCTCATCCCGTCATTGTAAGCCCCGAAGATGGTCTATGTGAGAGAAGCTGTTAGGTGTGATGTGAGAGAGGTTGTGTCAGAAAGATATTCGGTTGATGATTGGCTTCTGTAGTTTTGAGACTTTTAGGCGCATGGTGGTCCCGTGACATGACAGTGACTGCATTTTTGGGATTTTTTGGATATATGATTTTTTTTGGATTTTTGAATGTATGCATTTTTTTTTGGATTTTCGGATGTACGCATTTTCGGGAATTTTTTTTTTGGAATATGATTTTTTGGATGTATGATTTATTGGTATATGCTCTTTTGTTGTTGGTGATGTCTATATACATGGCATGCCGAATGGGAAGATGCTTGAATCCCTAGTATTTCTTGTTATTGCTTCGAGGGTCACGCTTTCACTCGTGGGTACATACGGTTGATCACCTGCAAACACAACCGTTATAATAGAAAAAAGAATATGACAAATGTGAATGTTAGTATGCTTTTTAAAACAAAATGAGGTGAATGCTTGTGTGTGGTGAGTTGGGAATGCAACATGTGATTATGCAATTTTTCTGAGATGGGTGTGATTCATGCATGATTAATGAATATGAAGTGACCAAAAATGGGAAGAAGTAAGTCGTATGTGCTAAAAGAAAATAGTTTTGAAAACACGTGTTTTCGAAGTGGTGGATTTTCTCAATATGAATTTTGACGCTCGGTTATTCGCAATAAAATAGGGAGTGGGGAACCCTATACACATTGACCTAAATAAATTCAAAGGGAATGTACAACCTATACACAAAGTCTATTCAGAAATTGACAAGAGAGAAAAGAATGCTAGGGGAAAACCTATACATCAATTCTAAAAGTCATTAAATGGGGGAGTTTGAGTATAAAAACTTCTCCTGAATTCTTCTGCTTTGTCTTTGAGCTTCTGACTGGCAGCTCATTCATGTTTGGGCTTCTGATTGGCCACTCGTTCGTCTTCGGGATCTTGACCGGCTACTCGCTCATCTTCTGGCTCTTGCAGCGAAGCGGTATTGTGATCAAACAAAACCGGTTGGTGTTCTTCTGACTCTCAAAAAATTTGAACTCGAACAATCGTTGCTGGTCTTCATGTCGCTCGACTCGGGTTGGTGCACCTCTGATTTTCGGTTCAGAATGCAGTTGTTGATCTTCATGCGCTCCATCTGCTCCGACGAGGGAAATAAGGGGCGTTTTTTGAGAAAGGAAAGGTGAATGATCGAGCACAAGTTCTTTGTGAAAATCCACCACTTATGTGAAAACACGAATGACTAGTACGCTCCACGGTAATGACCGCTACTCTTGAAGGTGGGTTGAACTTCAAAAATAGCGGGTCGCAACATGGGGACTAAATCATTTATTTTGAAATACGTTTGTGAAAATAAACTTTGAAAACTGTTTTCAAAAACTATTTTGAAGCAATGTTGGTGAAAAATGTTGTTTGAAATTCGTTTGTAGAAAGTAGGCTTTTGAAATCTGTTTTTGAAAATAGTTTTTGAAATAATATTTGTGAGAAGTAGTGTTTAAAAAACATTTGTAAACAGTAGATTTTTGAAATCTGGTCTTTGCAAACTATTTGACAAAGTTTATTTTCTGGAAGACTTTGATTGAAATCGATTTTGAAAACTGTTTTGGAAATAACAATTTTGAAAATCATTATTTTTTTGAAAATCATTCGAGATGAACGACATTGAAGAGATTTCATTTGAGTGTTCAAACTGATTCATTTTCAAATCTTTGCTCATTTTTGAAACGTGATCACACAGATGTAAGCGCAAAATAAAAATCGTGGCTGATTTTATGTGGAGCTGAGTGTGAATGATTGGGATAATCACCTTCCTGTTCAATCAATGCTTCCATACCACCGGGGGAACCGTCGTTCCTTCAAGGTTCATCTCTCGGGATTTATCTCTGTTATGCCTTGTGGGGCACGTCATCAAGAAAGTCCAGAGTGCTTAAGTTCGAAAGGTCAGGATACCCGAAGTGATACAGTCACACGAGCCACGGCCGGGGATTATCACAACATACTCACTTTTGGGAAACTTGGGGAAGTACTGCATGGGAACGGGTCTCCCCTCGTCTGCACGATAAGGTGTGTCTAAAGTCTAAATTATTCGCTGACTACGCTTTGTCATGTATGGGTATTCGTAAATACGGGATCCGCTATGAATTTGTAGCTCGACATTGGGCTTTAAAGACACCCGTGGTGCAGAGGAATCATGGAGAACTGAGCCCATGCAATCTTCAAGGTAAGGCAGATGGTGGTCAGACAGGCGGCATACAAGGGGGTGACTACCCATAAAACCCGTCCTAGACACTGGACCAAGCAGTTGGACACTGAAGGCTCATGGCTCACTATATGCTGGCTTAGACTCGAGTAATGGAGGATGTATTTGGATCATGAGCTTCAAGGCGTAGGTCTTGGACCATGTTACCTCGTGGGTTAACTCCTTCTAGGAAGGACCCAACTCATAGGGAATCAACCGTGGACCGGTTGGGATCCCGTGACTCGTGGACAAATCGGGTGACACAGAGGAATGCATGTCCTATGCTACCCGATGCAACAATGGGTTGACTCCATCTAGGAAGGCCCCATTTACAAAAGCAATA